>OX451218.1:132935624-133234833 GCA_949628195.1 Phasia obesa | reverse complement strand
GGAAAACAGAAGAAATTCAGTGATCTTCACTGAATATATTTTCTTTTGTATATATGTACACACATATATTCGATACAAACATTCCCACATACTCAATGCAACAGTGTGTGATATTTTCTCTGCATTTTATAGAAATAAAAGTTCTATGTATTGAAATTGTGTGATGTGATGCCATTGGTCTAGAAGAGATCTCAGCTCGTTGTATGGGTTTGCATCAGTTTTGTTGGTGCATATTTGATACAACGAAACAAAATGTTTATTTTAGTCTAACCCGTTATGCAGACTGCATACGCATATTTTTATGCGCCCAATATTCCGGGGAGAATTGATTTTTATTACTTTTAAGTAGGTATGAGTGTGTGTGTGGAAAAAAAGAGAAAAATACCTTTAACGTTAAAGATAGATGATAATAGCAATTGATCGATGCCACGCTTACGAATCATTTCACACTTAACAAGCCAACTAGAATAGTCGTATACGGAATATAGCACAAAAAAAAAACGCCAAAATAAAAAACATGCGAATAGAGTGTCAATATAACGGATTAACAACATATCACAACATCCGTCGCTCTGATTGTTGTTGTTAATGATCGTGATGATCGATGCCAGCCAAAACAATTGTGATGAGTTGATATCAAATAAGCGCCTTTCGGTCATGAATGAGTTGTTGAAAGTTTAATTAATTTCAATTTGCTCGCTAAACTTTCGCTTAAGTGTTAGAATTTGGGTGTGAAAAGTGTCAAAAAATTAAATTTTGCTAAATCGAATAGCAGTGATGATTTTGTGAGAACATTTTAAATTAACAAGTGAGTTTAACAAGAAAAGAAATAAAAATCAAAACAATACAAAACAAAACAATTGAATAAGTTTGAAGAACTTGCGGAATTGATTGATTACAAAGAAGAATAAGAAGAAAAAAAAAATACTATAAATAATTAATTAAATTAAAATAAAACAAATACCTTTCAATTAGTGTAACAGATAATTAAAGTGCAAATATCTGACACTATTATGAGCTCAATGAAAGACATTGGAAATTTAATTTAAATATTTTGATCTTGATCGAATAAAATTAAAAACAAAAAATACATTATAAATTTGCAATAAATAATTTTAAATAAATTAAAAATAATAATATTTTTATTGCGTATGAAAAAATAAAATAATTTTAAAAGTGTTATGCATCAAGCTGTTTATATGAGACCTTCAACGAATATCATGGGTCCTACAGAATGTACAAGTGCGATTATGTCATCCATGTCTTTCATCGACAATAATGGATTAGCTGCCAATATAACGGACTATAACTGTTATACTACAGATCCATGGTCATCACCTTATATGGGTAGTTTAAGTCCAATGAAACAAATCGAAGGTAATTTATATGAAATTATTAGTGCAACTTATTTATCGATCTTAATATTATATGTTACGAGAGCAGGTCTCTTGAAAGTTATGTAAGGAGAACCTAGTGCTTTAAGCAGAAAACGTTTTTGAAACTTGTTAAAATTGAAAAGACTACGTCACTCAGTTTTTTCTAAGAACTAACAAAAATTCTCATGTACATACAAAATGTATGAAGCAAACCTTAAGAGCGCGGTATCATCGCTTTGAAATTGGAAAATTCTCATTTCGAAGCGAACGCTAGTTGTTAACTCAATAAAAGTAAGGTTGCCGTAAACTATAATTGAGAACGAAAAGGGGTCGAAAACCACCCATTAAGGATGTGGTCTGCTTCTATAATATATACTTGGAAAAGTAATATTATTTTAGTTCCGATCTATCTAGCGATTTTTCTTCTAGAAATAAAAACTATTTTTATTAAGCTTTAGAAATCATAAGTTAACATAACTGTAAATCTAGGCGTTAGAGAACAGTACTCTTAGGGGGATTATTTAGGTTTAAATGCAACAATTGGTTGATTGATTATGCTGTTTGAAAATTTAAAAAAACTGAATTTTCTGCTGTCAATGAACACTGCTTTCTGTATGAAAACTTTCCTATAAGCGCGATACATTAATTCAGCGTCTTTCTAACGTTTCTACAACGTCTGTGTAGAAAAAGCCTTAAAAGCATATATGTAAATCTTTCCAAAATCGGTGCGTAAAAGGGATTACCAAAAACGTGTTTACCTATTAATTATATAGAATAGATAGATAAATAAAATAAAATGATGAGAGTTAACCAAGTCCTCTGCATCAGCATTAACGACTATCTATAATTGGATAAACGTATTAAAACGTGGCTGGATATCGACAAATGATGAATTATTTTAGGATATCCAGTTGAAGTTGATACTCTGAAAACCATCGATTGAATCCACGAAATGAAAATAAAAATAATAATATGACTAATTTGTTAGCTGATTTAGAGGTTTTCCGTCGCGATTTTTCATCAATATATTTGTTGATGTAGTAACATGGCTACACATAAGTATACAAGCACAAGTCAATGCAATGGAGCCGCTCCGAAAAAGCAAATACAGTGAATGTAGTAAAGACAATGAAAAAACAATTTATAGAATTTTGGGATTTAAATATTAAAATTTAGTATTATGCTCAGTGGTGGCTCTGGTCAAATCATCAGGAAACTTTAGATCCCTTAGCAACTCTTGGACTGTTTCAAGAACCGATGATCGACAGTAAAACTTAAAGTATTAATAATTTAGTTCAAACTGAACTAAGGGAAAATTTCTTTTTGCTATCGCTTTGGTTTTAGAGAAATATTAATCGGTGCCCAGAAAATTTTTTTTCACGAATCAAAGGAATAAATTGAAGTTCAATTATTTTTTTAATTGATTCAAATACATATTTGTTTAAAACAGAACAAAAAAATTTTGTAATTAAACAAATAATTTAATTAATTATTTAATTAAATTTTAATCTGAAACCAATTAAAACCTTTACATGGTGAAAATATTCTTTTCCGTGTAATTATGGTTACGTAAACATAAACTTGCGGGAACAACCACGATCGCATACGCAGACTAATTTGGCGCTTAACCAAATAGGACATATACCTCTTTGTTGACGAAATGACTAGCCGAGGATTCCATATAAACACAAACAAAACCGAAACAATGGTAATATGCCGAGAAAGAGTCAAACACTGCATTAAATTTAAATCGGAATTACTAAAACAAGTGGAAAAGTTCCGCTATCTTAGATCACTGATAGTGAGAATGATAAATTAAATATAGATCTAAACGCCAGTATATCAGGTTTAGTTGGAATATAGCAGTGTAAATCACTGATAAGTGATTTTGGAAAATTGAATAAAGACCCAAAGGCCAGAATAACAGCTGCAGTTGGATTATACTCACGTCTTTACAAGCATTTCCTAAATAAACGGGAGAAGTCCACCAAAACTAGCAGTGTACATTTCTACATACCCACCCACCCTTACATATGGCTGTGAGTCTTCGAAGATGCAAAAGCCGAATTTAAGCAGCTGAAATGAAGAGTAGTCGGAAAGACCCAAAGAGATAAAACAATTACAAATTAAAATAAAACGCCGCAAAATGAGGTGATATTGTCACGTTGCCAGGATGTCAGACAGCCGACTTGCAAACAGAACACGAGAGGCTTGAACACAAGGGTCAAGAGGTAAAGGACGCAGAAGAACAACTTGGCAAGACACAATGGACAACATCTTCGAAGAAAGCAATTTTAATAAACGAAGAATCAAAATAACAGAACTCGAGAGGCTTGAGCACAAGGCTCAAGAGGTAAAGGACGTAGAAGAACAACTTGGCAAGACACAATGGACAACATCTTCGAAGAAAGCAATTTTAATAAACGAAGAACCAAAATAACAGCACAAGATAGGCAGAAATGGCACACGATTTGCAAAAACCTCTACACTGAGTGGTAGAAGAGGTTCATGAAAATAGTTTATTTTTAATTATCAGTTAATTTTTAATTAATTTTTTTTATGAAGACCAACATATCGTCCTGGTGGGCTAGCAGGTACTGTGCTAGTATATCAGTTTGGGAGTTGTGTGTCGATTCAATCCCTCTGGGATACTATGCTCGGTTAGGTTAGAATATAATTTGTAATTATATTAATTAATTATAAAAATAGTTGGTTTTAAGCTAGATCTTGTATCCGAAATAATGGCCCCTGCTTTGCCTATCATTCTTTCGAATACTGTCGAAGTTGCAGTTATACAGAAAAACGTAAGGGATATAATTTCATAGCGTTTTTCTATAAATCTTAGTAATGTATCGAATTTTCGACGATAGTATCGCTATCGAAAAAAAAAAACTATCGATAGGCCAATGGAAACAAAACAATCGATAGTATCGATTGTTTGCCAGCTCTACGAGGTATTTTATACCTGAAAGTTAAGCTATTATTTGGTTATTAATACAAATAGGTCGTCATAAGTTCTGTGGCAATAAGGAATAAGTGCTTAAGTCGACTTAAGCAAAAATTAAGTTACTGGCACCTTTGAAATCTCCGTATTTCAAACTACCCATGTGCAAATTTTCAATTATTTTGTAAAATTTTTCAGGAAGTTATAGGAAAATAACTTTCTGCTTATCTTTTTTCAATGTCGAATCGCATTGGGAAAAAAGCTTATGAAACTACAAGCTATTTTTGGAAATCATAAAAACTTTTTACACAACTTATTAATTGCAACGCCTGAGTACTTTTGGTAGATATAAGATATTTTTCTAAATCATACGTTTGACTCCCATAGGTATAGTTTAAAGATAAGTTATTTTTTAAAAACATTTATTTTAAAGTTTAAAACTGCTCTCCTACAAAACTTAAAAATCAGACTTAAGCACTTTTTCCTTATTGCCACAGAGTTATGTGAGTACATTTTTATTCTCCATTTCTTCAACCAATTTTTTAAATTGCTTATGTGGTGCAAAAAAATATCAATTAGAGGAAAAATTTACTCTTCAAAACATTTTAACCTTTACATGGCCAACTTTTGTTCATACGCCTCAATATGGATTAAATATCATAAACATATCGTCATGAAAAATTGAATTTATTTTAAAGCACTTAATTAGCAATTTATAGTAATATTTGTAGTGTTGAGTGACAATTTTCTACCGACGCCACACGTAAATAAAATTGTTTCTTTCAATTTGCTTCTTATTATTTTTTTTTTGTTTGTTGTTTTGCTGATGTTGCAAATAACAAGTTGTATTTCATCTAAATTTAGCTGAAGCAATGCCACAATTTGTAGCACTTTAATTTCATTACTTTTGCTTAAAAGGAAAATGTTGTAGTGGATTTTTGCATCAAATAGCACTGCACCAGAAAATAAAAAATAATATGGTTAAGGAGTAAGAAATGTTTCATATAAAACACGGAAAACAAAAAAAAAAAATCAGTTTATTTTGGGTAATAGGGAAAAGAACTCATTAATATTTTCAATAATTGGGGGTAAAGGAAATTAATAGACCTTTATGTCTGCAGCTTAAGTTAATAAAAGTAAAAATTGTATAAATTTTTTAATGTTGCAATATCTCGTAAAACGTATTTTTTTCTTCAATCATTTATATTTTAATTTTGTATAGTACAAGTAAATGCATTCCTTGTACTTGCAATGTAATTGACCCCTTGTGGTAACTGCTGGAAATATGCAAATGAAGTAGTATATCTAATCCTAAAGAGGTTTTTTGAAATCAAACTAAAACAATTTATTTTTTCTAATAAATCCGATCGAGTTTCGAAAATTCTTTTAGGTCGGTCAGACTTTTTATTAAGTATGGTAGTCTATCAGTCTGCGGTTGTGGGTTCCACTACCACCATAGACTCTAATCTATTTCTCTATAACGACGTAAGGAAGGCCAGAAGTCATGCTTGGTTATAATCGGAGTACCTTAAGCTGGTTAAGTGACAGGTCATAGAAACTTCAAGTACTATCTGGCCAAAAATAAGATTGAAGAAGACGATTCTTGTAGACTATGTCAGGAAGAGGAACATTGAGTATGTTTAAAATCCAGAACACTAGATCAAGGCAGAGAAATATTAAAAAAGTGTGGATGCTATGGAGGACATTTGCCCTAGACAAATATTAGCAGTTACTAGTGACTCTGTAATGAGGAAAAGGGTATACTACAGGTCATATTCCGTATTGCGACTTATCTGCTATTACCCGTCTTTCATTTCTCACAACTCTTATAAATTTGATAATTTCTACAAAGCAAATGTTTCATGTCAACTATTTTTCATCGCATCTCCTGCTTACGCTAATCAATCGTGCTTCATCACAAAATTTTTCGGAAAAAAAAACTACTTCATGTTCACGAATTCATTCGATCAACTCACAACGATGTCGATATTCTCTAAGCATCAATTCAAGAGATATGCGGGTCTTGAATAGGTTTAAATGCAAATTATTTATCATAATTTACTACGAAATTTCTAGCTTCTGCAATAGACGAATCGATGTACATACATCGGTTGTATCGGCTACACTATAACGAACTCTGTTATTATTTCGTTTAAACAATACTGAGGCTTTTGTATATAATATACTGACGGTCTCTATGTTCTACTAGTGCGTCCATGAACACTTTTTTTTAAATTGTGTCCAAGGATCTACGTTCACAAACCAACACTCGATGGAAAATTTACGCTACTGCTGAGACCTTGCGCGTTTCCTCTTCGAAGATAAGCTGTTTTAACGTTTGTTTCGAACAACATCAGTGGAAATGCTACGAGGTTTTGTTTGTATCCTTTTTAGAAGCCTTTTTTCGAAGCATTTCTGACATGTCCGTTTTGGTATGGTCCTCCCTATTCGATGTGGGTGTTATACGTTAGTTAGTGTTTCAAAGTGATGTCGTCAAGATTAACGTCAGTGCCTAGCGTGAAGTTCTAACCTGACCTTGCTTGGTCTTCCCACTAGGTGATTAAAATTCTTTGACCACCGCCCTTGTTGCACATGCACAACACACAGCAATTTTAGATTCATACCAGTTGTTTAGGGGTTTGGAGACCATCAAACTCCTGACAATCTATTGGTACCTTTTGTTGAGAGTGCAAGGGCACACTGACCATCCTTCACTATCTCTGAAATGCTGGTCCACAGTCCCTATTCCTCGAAGGGAACTCACCAATAACTGATCACAAAGATGGGGGCTCTCTGTATGACTACCGGTTCCCATGGTTCCAGTCTTTTAGACAGTGGTTGGGCTTCGAAAGACTTTCAGACCTTCTTCCAGATTCAGGCTCCAGCATGCCCAGGGGTTCGATACGCCATATACCCAGGAAGCACTGCGTCTATGTGTGTATGAAGTAAGAAATGACAAATAGTTTCCCCGGGGGATGTCATAAAGGGATGCTGTGTATCCAATCCTCGATGCTCTTCTGCATGCATATGTATATATTCTCGTTTTGTACAGGTTCCGATTTACCAGTCCAAAAATATATAAATACCTCTAACAATACAATGAAAAAGTTGTAATAAGGCGGCATTAAAATTATCCTCCTGCATAATTAATCGAATAATAAATAATTTTGTTCGCATGACATGACAGGGGGTATAAATTTATATTCAAGCGAAAAGTGAGTGATGAAACTTTTTTTCTTGGTTTTTTTGTTCTTTTATTACAAGAACACTTGTTTTAAAATAAAATTCTTATAAAAAAGAAATAAATTCTTTTCAAACTTAAGCAAAAAGGGAAACATTCCAGTGAAATTTGAAATACATATATGCAGATATTATCACTTTAGCATGTCAATGTCATTGTTTATGACCCGTGACCATGTTTTGTCTCCTTAATTTGTGCTGAATGCTATGAAGAGAAGAAAAGTTTCATTACACTTCATGTATGTATGTATGTATGTGCTACAAGTAATCAAAAGGCAAAAGAAAGACACCATACATATATTTTATTAGGGGAGATCGATCGATCGAATTTCGAAAAAGAGACAAAAAATAATCGTATTATGCAAAAAATTTGTTGCTTGCTGCATCTGATGAATTTGAAAATCAATTAGTATTTGGCACAAATAATTGTTTTTCTGTCAAGTTTGACAAGAATCCGCAAACAAATTAGTTGTTATAGAAGAATAAATAGAACTTTAATTTCTCCTTTTTCTTTTGTTTGTGGTAAAAATATTTTTTTGCAGACAGACGTCTATGTAGAAAATTTCCAAATTTAAATAGCTTTATTTAACACAGCAAGTTAAAAGATGATTTTCACACAAACATAATGATGTTTGGCAAATAAAAAAAAGTTAATAAATTTAAAATTAAAATCAAATTAATTAAAGCAATTTAAAACATGTGTTTCGGTAACCAAATTTGGTAACTGTGGATTATAAATAAATAATAAACAAAACAGTTGAGAAATTTTTCGCTTCGTCGGCATTTTTAAAATTAACTCTTTACTTGCCTGTGTAAACATGTAATAATCTTGCAAGATTTTTGCAAGATTTTCTTGCATATTTCTTGCCCTTTTCATAAATAATAAAAATTGCATGCAATTACCTGCAATGTACAGTTTTTTTTATTTATTTATTTATTTATTTATTTATAAATTCATTGATAATTTGTTAAAGGAGTGCCTCAATAGACTGATTGGTAGTGTGCAAGTCTATCAGTCTTGGGGTTGCGGGTTCGATTCCCGCCAAAGACTCTAGGTGTTTTCTACAGACAAACAAAAATGATTCGCAGGTATCGTTGTTAAAAAAAAAAAATAACACAAGACAACATAATAAAAAGTTTACTTTATTAAAAAAGAGAGATAGAGGGGAACTCAGAAATGCTTTATTAAAGAGTAGGAGTGCCCGTCGTTAGCTACATAACAATATTTTGATTCATTTGCTTCGAAAGTAATCCACAACAAATTTTAAGACTCTTGCTTTTATGGTGCTTCAGTCATAGTTTATGTATTTTCTTTATAAAGAGGTATCCATCCCGGAATAAGATTTTTAAATTATTGTGGAGTTCTGTACATAGTGTTTTAGATATCACGCTTTAAAAAATAAAAGTTGCTTCCAAATCGCTAAATTGCATACTTTCAATACTTTTTCTTTATTTTCTCTTGGAAAAAAGTATCCTATATTTGAACCTAGATACTAAGGTACCTCCTCACAAAATTTTATTAAAATGCAGTCAGTAGTTTTTACATTGATGCGAACACAGGCAGACTGACATACAGACAGGAAACAAGTTACTGTTTTATTATAATACCATTCGTATTATCTATACATATAATTATATGTATATATATAATTATATGTATAGATATGCATATATATATATATATATATATATATATATATATATATATATATATATATATATATATATATATATATATATATATATATATATATAATTATATGTATAGATAATACGAATGGTATCGTCTAAACATAATATGTAATGCACCTGTGCGACCCTGAGATAAAACTCGGATGAAAGTTTTATTTTTTTTTTTTTTAATTTTTCAAAAATCTATTTCACCTCATTAGATCAGGAGCCAAGTTTCGGCATTTAATACCGGTCGAAATTCCCATTTAAATTGTGTTGTTATTTCAATAGATATGGATATCGTAATTTTCCCCCAGAGATGCATTTTTATAACTGATGCCAACTCTTCAAAGCCAAATCGCGCCACAATTACGCAAAAATAACTTAATACCAAGGTTGTTCAAAAGAAAAGGTGAATTTTGAATTTAAGCGGGCTGTGTACATTCGACTATCGAATTTTCTTTTGTTATGTTGGTACACATGTGTTAGTCATATGTTGGCATTATCAGCCAATTTGGATTAGTAGTGGCGGCTACATATTAAATAGTTTCTAGCAAAAATTGCACGTATCAGTTATCATTTCGAAGTAATATTAATAAACTAGCTGTCCCACCACGTCGTGGGCGTCCTAAAAGACTCTTACTTTTATAGTGCTTCAATACATATGGTTTGTGTATTTACTTCATATAAAGGTACCCATCCCATTCAAAAATTTCAAAAAATTATTGTAAAGCTCTGTAAGAGGTGTTTAAAATATTTTAATATCAATGTCATTCTACAGTAAAAATACAAATTTTATTCAACTGGCGCCATCTGTTGCGTATTAGTTTTTAATATATACAACTTTCAAAAATAAAAAGGTGTGTTGAAAACGTAACCGTGTTTAAAATATCCCACTTTTAAACCCAAAATTGCAGTACCTTTAAACCGGAAATTGCGTTTTTAACTGCTTTTTCTACAGTTTCTCTTGGAAATAAGATATTTTTGCGAAAAAAAAGTATCCTATAATGGGATCAGGATACCTAGGTACCTCCTCACAAAATTTTGTTAAAATTCATGCAGTAATTTTTACGTAATGCGAACACAAATGAAAAGCAGACAGACAGACATATAGACGGAAATGAGTTACTACTTTATTATATGTATAGATTTTATATTGGCCAATTACCCAAAAAGATCAACCAGGGGTCATTATATATTTGCTTATTGACTTTTAACAATTTAGCGCCAATAATAACGAGGTGAACGGAAGCACCAATCCCTGAGGTTAATACGGGCTTGAAGGAGCTTAATATGCTTCCAGTTCCAACAGGTACCACGAAAGTCCCCAAGTCTCTGTGACCGCTTATTGGTGAGAACCTTCGGCGAGCCAGGTGGATAGCTGCAGTTTTGGCCTAAATTGCAGGAGAGGCGATATACTATTACGCTACTCAACAGGGGCGGCAATAGTGTGGCAGGAGTTATTATTCTCAAAACACGTTGCCAGCCATGTTTTGAAAAAAAATTGCTATGCGCACAATGAGTGAGTGGTGGTATTCGCATTATTTCTCAGCGGCAAAAATGTGAAAAAAAAAATTTTCAGTGAGATTTATTTGAGTCCAAATGGGTTAAACGACGTTTGTATTGTCGGAAGTTGCGTCTTATATATATAAAGTATATATTGAAATCAATTTCTAAATCTTTATTTTTAGAAACACCTTCTCCCACGTAGCATTTTTTAAGTTTTGTTGAGCTTGACAGCTCTTGGTATGGAAGCGATCAAGGCATATTTAAGAAGGTGATAGCGTAAGGGAGAGGAAATTACAGCAAAAAATTTTTAAATTTTTTTTTTATATGGATTTTGACAGTAAAATAGATATTATTCTCTCTTAAAAAACCTGATTAATGTCAAACTCCATATAAAAAAAATTGAAAAAATTTCTCTTTAATATTAGCTCCGCCTTGTGCAGTCACCTGGTTAAATATGCCTTGAAAGAGATTTTAAAGCTTTTGCTATGGCATATCGGACAATTTGTAACAATTTTTTTTTTACAAATTTTTTAATGAATTTAATAAAAAAAAATAATTAATTAATGTGACTTAATAATATCCTGTTTATTGATTTTTTTTTTTTGTTATTTATATTTTTATATTTTCAAAATTTTCACACCTTTTTATAGCCTGCATTCAAACAGCAGGAAAAGATCGCATCACATACAAAACACTTGAACGCAGCGACTCAAAAACTACAGATGGAGAAACGAATAGTACGTGTAGCGGAAAAGAAGAATCTGTCAACGCATCTACAAATTATAGTGGCAGTGACAATAATAATAATAACTGCGGCAATGGCAACAGCAACAGCAGCAGCGGCAGTAATAAAAAATCAAATAAAAATAAAACACGAGATTCTACAGCAAACAATAAAACAGAAGAGACCATTCACCCGTTATTGGCTCAAGCCGTTGTTGTATTGGAGACAAAAGCACTGTGGGATAAATTTCATGAACAAGGTACCGAAATGATTGTAACCAAATCAGGACGTCGAATGTTTCCAACATTTCAAGTACGTCTGGGAGGTTTGGATCCACAGTCCACCTATATAATGATGATGGATTTTGTGCCAGTCGATGATAAAAGATATCGATATGCATTTCATAAGTAAGAAGTCTACAAAATTGATTAAGAAACAACAAAGTAATTTTTGTTCATTCTACAGTTCTAGTTGGGTGGTGGCTGGTAAAGCTGATCCTATTTCACCGCCGCGTATTCATGTCCATCCCGATTCACCCGCACCAGGGGCTAACTGGATGAAGCAAATTATATCATTTGATAAATTAAAATTAACCAACAACCAGTTGGATGAGAATGGTCATGTAAGTAAAAAAAACTATTCGGAAATATTTCATTTCTTTTTCAAAAATATTTTAAGCAAAAAATATATTTTGAAATTAAAAACATTTTTAAATAACAAAAACAAAATATCTTTTATTTTTCAGATCATATTGAATTCTATGCATCGTTATCAGCCACGTTTCCATATTGTTTATCTGCCACACAAGAACACTTCGTTGGATGAAAGCGAACACTCTGGCGATTTTCGTACTTTTGTTTTTCCCGAGACTTCTTTTACGGCCGTCACTGCTTATCAAAATCAACGTGTAAGTTGTTTTTTTTTCTTAATATTATTATATGAGACCAAAAATATGAAAGACATCTATGGAGACACTAATGATCTTCATATACAAATTTCATTGAGATAAATGACTGGTACATATTTACAGTGAAAATGTTTTTAAACAAAATATTTTTTTTATTTTTAAATAATTATACCATTTTGTCAAAAAAGAAATATTTGCAGTTAAGACAAAGAATAATAATAATTTAGTGCTTGTTATTTAAAATATTAAACAAACGATTAAAATTCTAGATTTAAAAAAATTTTTTAGATTCCGGAGGTGTAATTTATTATTTATAATTTATAATAAATGACTAAATGTGCAGTGGGTGACAATTCAAATATTTTTGTTTTGAAAACAATATTTCGTAATTTTTGTTTTTGTTATTAGAAAAATATTTTTGTTATTAAAAACCAAAAATATGAAAAACTAAATTACGAGTTAAACAAAATAATTATTTTTTCGATTTGAGTATATTGGGTTGGGGAAAAAGAAATATTTACATTATTTTATCGTACAATTTATGACTTTATTTAACATGTTTTGGATTGTTCGATTTAGTTCAAATATGCACCGTTTTGTTGTAAAGGGCGATCCATTTCGAGGTACTTTTTTCAATGCTCTTTTTTTTGACAGATCACTTCGCTTCGCTCTATGGGCTCTTGAAAAGTTCCAATAAGATCCGACGTTTTCGAGGCAAATTTTGTTTAGCAATGAGGCCCATTTCCGGCTCAATGGGTACGTAAACAAACAAAATTGCCGTATTTGGGACGAAGAGCAACCTGAAGAGATTCAAGAGCTGCCACTTCATCCAAAAAAAAAAAAAAACGTTTTGGTGTGGTTTGTGGACCGGTGGAATCATCGGTCCATATTTCTTTAAAAATGATGCCGGTGTGCACTTAACCGTCAATGGCGACCGTTATCGTGCCATGATAACCGACTATTTGATGCCTGAAATTGAAACTCGTGATCTCGGCGACATTTGGTTTCAGCAAGATTTCGCCATTTCCCACATATCGCATCAATCAATGGATTTATTGAGAGAACGAAGAGCACATAATTTTACGTTTTGGGCCGGTCGATTGGTTAGACTTTTTCCTGTGGGGATATGTAAAGTCTAAAGTTTATGCGAACAAACTCGCTTCGATTCAGGCCTTGGAGGAAAACATCACGCGTGTCATTCGCCAGTTACCAGTCGAAATGCTCGAACGAGTCATCGAAAATTGGACTCAACGGATCAACCATCTGCGACGTAGCAACGGCCAACATTTGATAGACCTAATCTTCAAAAAATAAATGCAAAAGAATGTTCTTTCAAATATTAATAAACATTCTCCATTAAATTTGAATTTTCTGTGTTTTTTTTTTTTTTTCTTTAAAAAAGTAGGGAACCTCGAAATGGATCACCCCTTATATTTTATTGACCTTTTAAGGTAGATTTCATAATGCCTTTCGCATAGAAGTATTAGTCCTTATTGGCGAAAAACTCTAGTAATAGATTTTCATAATCTTCTTTTGATCCCAATTCACTCCCTTATCACTCAGAAAGTTTTGCAATGAGAGAAAAAGGTGGTAATCACTTGTTGCCAGGTCCGGACTATAGAGTGGATGCATCAAAACTTCCCCACCAAGCTCCTGAGTTTCTGACGAGACACTATATACGTGTGTGGCCTGGCGTTGTTAGCCAAATTGGGCCGTTTCTGGTCGCTAGCTTCAAACGGTGCAGTTGTTGATAGTAGAGATCTGAATTTGGCCATACGCAATCAACTTATAAATTCACTTCCAGTCCCACCAAATACACAGTAGAATCTTCCTGGTCGTTGGTCCTGGTTTAGCCACCGTTTGAGCTGCATCACCGCGCTTTGATCACGATTGTTTTCACACAATATTGGCGTATTTGACCGATTTCTTATCCCCAGTTACTATTTGTTTAAGAATCGGGTCCATTTCATTCCGTTTGGTTCGCAAAGAATCGCAAGGTTCGCAGACGGAAATTCGATCCATCAGGTTTTTTTGTGTTAGTGTGGTAGCCAAACATCGAGCTTCTTTTTAAATCCAACTTTGCGCAAATGGTTTAGAACTGTTTTATGGTCGACCTTTAGCTCCCAGGCGATGCTACGACTACTAATATGCCGGCGGTCAACTTCGATTATTTCTTTAATTGTATCGACATTTTCGACGACTGGCCTGTCTGTCGAGGAGCATCTTTAACATCAAAAATGCTTGAACGGAATCGACGAAACCAAAATTGCACATAATTAGCTGTTACAGTATCGACACCATTTCACAGTATCGACACCATTTCGACACAATTTCAGCCGCTTGGCTTGCATTTTCGCCTTTATCAAAGAAAAACTGTAAAATGTACAGAATTTTTTCTTTGTTGATTTTCATTTTTAATACCCTGTAACTCACAACTGAATGGACCAAATAAAAAACCGTAAAATAACTTTTTTAGTGTGAAATATCACCTTGACAACGAACATAAATTTGAAATTGTTTGATCGAAACTTTACAGAAATGTCGTTCACTAGAGCCATCTACCGAAAAAATAATGGATTTCTTTTTCGCCAACCTAATACTTTGAACTTTTATTCTTTATGTAATAATTCGATAAAAATATCTGTTTCCATTTTTTACATAAAAAATAATGTGAAAATGGCACACAAAATTCACTTTCTCCATTTTCGTTAAAATCAAGTGCGAAGTTGCCTTGACGCAGCTTGTTTGACATTTGAGAGTAGTCCAGTAATAGATAATAATTACATTAAAAGTTATTGTGCTGGAAAAAAAACTTACGAAATTATAAAATTGCCCTCGTATATACACACATTTTTAATAAAAAGATCCTATTTGTTTTACAGTTAATATATTTTTAGAATCAATTTACAATATATTAAATTTCTTTTAATTGCAGGTTACCCAATTGAAAATTGTTAGCAATCCTTTTGCTAAAGGGTTTCGGGATGATGGAAATAGTGATGGGTAAGAATTTTGATATGATTTTTTTTATTATTTTACTCTTTAGTTCTTAATAAATAGAAACATTTTTAAAAATAACATTTAAATTAAATCGGTATTTAACAAGAAGAGGCAAAAAACAAATTTTAAAAAAGAACTAATTTTGCAGTTAACCGAGCACTGTAAATCATTTGTTAATTGACTTAAACAAGATATTTGGGATACGAAGAAGAAAGATTGCGCTTATTTAGTAGACTAATCGATTTTCAGGCTCGAGCAGTGCTTAAAAGAATGGTAACACGGGAACCGTTAGCCGCACAGAGAGCCGCCCATCTTGGTGAGACCCCTTTATCGTACACGTGGTGGCTGTGGTTATGATCAGCATTGTAGGGATGGTATGGTGCATACTCAACAGAAGACACCAGAAGTTTGATGGTCACCGAACCCCTAAGCAAGGGGTCAGAACTTGGATCAGCAATTATATACATATGTGTGCCTCTTACTCCTGCAAGGAGCGTAGGGCCGCACGGCCCAGCAATTGCTGTTTTAAAAATTGCTACTTCGTTGCTACACCAGCAGAGGGCGCCAGTCGATGCATTGTATTCATTCAGTGGTAGGACCACCGTCAGGCTAGAGCATCATTTGATTACATTTGTATCTTTTTCTGTGCGCGGTCACATATTCAAATCTATATAAATAAAATCAGAATGTCTTCATCATCGCCCAACTTGGGTTTAAACGGAGAGAAAAAATAACCACGCCGAATTTTACGTTCACTTTTAAGTAGCTAGAGAACTATAATAGGTTGATCCATGAAATGTAGCACCAGTAACCCTTATACTTTTTAATATACATAGTTTAGCGAAACACAGGCTGTATTGGAATAGTGGACATGGTACCTCCCATACAAAGTAAAGAATTATTGTCGCCTACCTGGGCACCTGCAAAAGGTAGAGTCTTGAAACTTTGCACAAGTAACCTTCATGTGCATAGTCAAACAAAACATAGACTGAATGGGGGCAGTAGGCGTGGTTCCTCCCATACAATATGAAAAATTATTATTGTCCACCTAGAGAACTACATACCATAGGTAGAGTCTTGAAACTTTGCAAAAGTAAGCCTCAGGCTAATGTGCATAGTCTAGCAAAATTTATGCTGGATTGGGACAGTGGGCGTGGTGGCTCCCATACAAAGTGAAAAATGATCGTGTTAATAAGCATAGTCTAGGAAAAAAATATTGGATGAGAAGTGGGCGTCGTAATTTGCGTTTTGTTGTAAGTATTGAGTGCGTTTTCAAGTTAAAGGTTGTCCATACTTTTCTTCCAAGTGTTTATTGTATTTTTTGTGGATGGGTGTAACGAAGCAAACCGGGGATAGCTAGTAAAAAATAAAAATCAACTAAATTTAATTCGAAAGAATTCCTTTTTGCTTAGTTTTTTTTTTTTTTGTCGTGTAACGTTCAATTCAGAAGTGGATTTAGAGGATTATTTACCTTCGCTACAAGGGTATAAATAGACACCCGGGCAGTTATAATTAGATGGCATAACATTCAAAACTAAAGAAACTGGGGAAGCATACTTAAATAACAAAATAAAGTAGTGTGACTGACTACTCCAAGTTTAATGACCAAATTGGAAAAACTGCTCAGATTTTTCAATTGGCGTACAAATATCTTTTCTGGGGGGGTTGTTTAATGCCTTCCTATATACCTCCTGCTGCCCCCACAATTTTTACTATATATTTATTTTCATAATATTATTTTTCCATAAAAGTGGTTTTGCAAAACCCCCCGTAGAATATATGTCCTCTTACGCCAGTGGATTTTTCAAAACAAAAAATTTTTAAAATATTTTTAATTTTGAACACTTTCAAACACATTTCATTATTATTCTTGCAATAAATTTTTAATATATGTATGATCCTTAAATAAAATTAAAAGAAAAAAAAATTGCTTGGAAAAATCAAACTAAACAAATCATTAAACAACATTCGAAATTCTTTAAGAATAGAAAAAAAAAATAAAATTATAAGAAGAATTTAAATATGTATATGAATTATGACCGCGTGTTAACGATATGTGAGCCCTCTTTATGCATTGACGAAGCTATAACTCTTTAAATGTGGACCGCTAGCTAGTCTGCACATCTGTCTTTCTATTTTCATTTTAATATTTTCTTGTTAGAAATGAATAGTTTTTTTTTTTGGGGGCAAAAAATAAACAAATTTTTAATTAAATATTTAAAAAAGGGCTTTTGGTAACAAACACTTAACAGTTCTTTTTCTTTTATAATTCAATAAGAACTTTTCTGAAAAAAAAAATAACAAACAATTTATGTTTAATAAACACATGTGTTTGTTTATATTAAAATGAAAAATGAGAAAAATTGTTCAAATCTTTAAAAATCAATATGCAAAAGAAATAAAAATTATAAAATATGTTTGACTGATTTCTTATTGTTTTTCGTATTTTTTTTTGCCATTTCAGTACAACGGGCATGAATCAAATGAGCCATGAATCACATGCCAGAATGAAACAGCACCACAATGCCCAGCAGCAGCAGCAACAACAACAGCAACAGCAGCAGCACCAACAACAACAGCAACAACACCATCAACAACAGCAACAGCAACTATTAAAGGCCCATATCAAAGATATTAATATAGTGGCAGAAATGGAAAATAATCGAAATTCTCTACATTCACATATCATAACAACTTCACCCATTCATATGAACACTACACCATCTACTCCCTCCACTGCAGGCACATCACCTGAACTATTAAATTATCAGTCAGCCACAAATGCTTTAGCCGGTGGCCACATGAATGGTAATTGTATATCACCGAAAACGGATCACTCTCACCACAGTGCAAGTTCACCTTATGGTGGAGCACAAACCCACCACACCACCAACTTAGTGGGTCTAACATCAAACGTAAATATGTCTGGCACACATCACACTACCACCGCCCATCTCAATTTGAATCTCAATGCTCAAGTAGTACCACAACAAACTTCCCCAGCGGCACATCAAAATCATAGCCAACTTATGGGTTCTAGCAATATTTACTCATCGATTGGTCAGCCATATGCTACCGATAATAGTAGTTATGGTCCTATTTACCATCATCATCACCACAATGCCAGCGCCCACTATCATGGCCATGCATATGCCACGCCCTACGACAAGCTTAAAGTTACCGGTCATATGCGTCAAACACACAGTATTTCTAATGCCTCGCTCGGTGGCAATAGTGTAACCACAGCCTCTCCCAACTCCTACACCATGAGCAGCTATCAATCGTTTTATGGGACACCCCATCAAATGATGCGACCCGGCGGTTATCTTGATCTGGTACCCAGATAAACAATGATGTCTTAATTCCCAATCCCAAGTGCAATTAATCTAAAACCAAAGAATATTCTGCCCATTAATAAGTATTAAAAAAAAATTATTTTTAAACGCGTTTTAAAAGGGCAACGGCGACGGTAACAAAGCCATACAAAAAAGTATTGAAGTGTTAATTATTTTTTCTTTGTCAAGTATTATATCAGCGTAGAATACGACGTTTCCTTAACAATTTTTATTCGTATTTTATATATTTTCTGTATTATTTTAGTAAATTTTTAAATAATAAAAATTTAATTGTAAATAAAAGAAAGATTACTATTTAAAAAAAATGTATAAATTATCAAGTTATTTGAAACTTATTTCAATAGTGCTATTTTTGGACGTACCGGATCTTATAAACACTTTACCACGATATTACCTTACACCGTAATGCTTCCCGATTTCACATCATTAAAATTTTTAAGATTTTTAGTGAACTTTCGATATTTTGCTACAATAAACTAAAAATTACTCAAGTAATTAAAAAAATAATTTTAAAGTCTATGGACACATTTTTCGTGTAAAAAATCTGACTTCCAAGAGAAATTTTTTACGGAAAATTTAAGACACTACAGATCTCTACAATAATAAAATCTAAAAATCTATACATATGATAAAACAGTATCTCATTTCCTGTCTATCTGTGTGTCTATCTTTTTCTTTGTGTTCACATCACGTAAAAACTACTGACTGAATTTTAACATTTTTTGAGGAGGTACCTTAGTATCCTGATTCCAATATAGGATACTTTTTTCCGCATAAATATCTTATTTTCAAGAGAAAGTTGAGAAAAAGCAGTGAAAGTACGCCGATTTAATTTTTTTTACCGATTTAAAGGTACTGCATACTTTAAGGCATCTTTTATTTTTGAAAGCAGTATATTTTAAGCAATGTTGTGCAACAGATGGCGCTGTTATAAAATAATGAGTAAATCATTTCCTGTCTGTCTTTTACAGAGCTTTACAATAATTTTTTTAGAATTTTTTATAAATTTTAGAATTTTATTTAGGGATGGGTACCTTTACATAAAGTAAATACGTAAGAGTCTTAAAATTTGATGTGAATTACTTTCAAAGTAAAAACTGGGCACAGCTAGTTTTATATATTTGTAGTATAACTTACAAAGTTTATGTTGAAAAATCCTGAATAATTGATAAACTTAAAAAAAGTATTTTGTAATTGAACTAATTCTTATATTTTAAGAGAGAATGCCTTGAAAATATTTAAAAAATAAGTCATTATTTCAAATAAATTTTTCAAATTTCTAAGTTATCTTCTTAATTATTTAAAACCAAGATAAAAGTATTTGCATTACATTTTTTGCATAATATACATTACGTACTCAATTCTGAAGAACTAGTTATTTTAGTCTCACCCCTTTATTAAAATCATTAAGTTGGTAATCCAGTTAGGAAGTACGTCCACCAAAAATGCTTAATTCCACACTCGATTACTAGTTTTTAATTTTTTGCTGGGTTGCTTACGATCTGTTAAATGGCCTCAGTGGAAAGAGCCCAACAACAAGGCGGCCAAACAAAATTTTAATTGAAAACCCCAACAATATTATTCCTTTTATTAAATTTTTTTAAAAATTTTTAAATTGTTGAAATTTGTTTATGTTGTTAAAAATAGTAGAAATCTTAAGCTCTTCTATAGTCATCTAAAGTTTCAATGAAATCAAACTAACCGTTTAGAAACCACAAATATATTTAAATTTGTGTTTTTGTCAAACTTCCCACTACTGTACAGTATCTTGTGGAGACTGAAAAGATCAGAAAACTAAATCTATAAAAAAATATTTCTACCTCACAAAATATATGGATTTTGAACTGCAAGAAAATTTTTCATACAATAAAGCAGCAATTAAAAATACATTTTTTGTTTTTTCTAAATAGTTTTTAAAACACCCTTTGACCTTGATATCGTTAATTCAACACAAACTGTCAAAAAGCTTCACTGAAATCTTTTAATATTGATTATGAGGATGTTAAAGAACAGATCAAATGAATTTTTTGACACATTGACACAGAAACTGAAATGTCAAATAAAAATCCGAATGACAGTCAAAAGTCATTAGCTGCACATGTTTCATAGATATTTACATTCAAATTCATTAGTAACAGATATGGATGCTTAAACAAATATTTGAGAAGCAGTTTTGAGACAAACAATTGTTAAACGAATTGATTTTTACAGGAAAGAATAAGAAAATAAATCATTTATAAAACAAACAAAAAAATAAGACAGAAATAGAAAATCGGTCTTTGAGTAAATTATACATAAGTATATAAAAAAATCATCTTCATCATAACCTAACATGTTTTTACGGAAAGAAAAATTAGCCACGCCCACTTTTAAGTAGCTAGAGAACCATAATAGGTAGATCTTTGAAATTTTGCACTAGACATCACCTTATTAATATACATAGTTTAGCGAAAGGCTGGATTGAAATAGTGGGCGTGGTATATCCTATACAAAGTGAACAACTATTATTGTCTAACTGGAGATATGCAATAAATAGAGTATTGAAACTTTGCACAAGTAACCCTCATACTAATGTGCATAGTCTAACAATACACAGACTGGATTGGGACGGTAGCCTTGGTCCTCACATATAAAATAAAAAACATAATATCGTTTACCTAGAAGACTACAATATGTATAATCTAGCATAGTACAGACTGGATTAGGGTATAAATAAAAATAAAATATTATTATCGTGTTACTACGCATAGTCTAGTAAAAAACAGATTAGATAGGAACAGTGGGGGTCGTACCCTGCATATAAACTCTTATTAGAATAGCGTGCATTTTCGAGTTAAAGGTTAGCCATACACTTTTCTTCCAAGAGTTTATTGTGGAACAAGTATAGGTATAAAGATGTGCCATAAGCTGTAGAGCGCATTGTCTGTCATTGCTTAAGAATACAATACCAAAGGGTCTAAGGGCTGGGCGAACTAGTCTACGATGAGTTAGACGATATTGCAAGCTTATCTAGGGAATAAGATCTGCACGCAAAGAAAAAACATGGTTGAGGTAACCATAATCTAAGAGAAAAATATTATGATTGAGTTGTATATGGTGTAGTAAAACATACTATTATTAAAAATAATATTAAATATAATATTGTTATGTTAGAATCATATTATTGTCTAACTTTTTATTATTATTTAACTTTTCGTTCACAGCGACAAAGTTAATTAAATCATACCTGACGGATAGATTTCAATCAGTTACAAATAAAGACAGAACATCAAGGCCTTTTCACTTGCCTAGAGGTGTTCCTCAAGGGTCTATACTTGGTCCATTATTGTATTCATTATATGCAAATGATTTACCTGAGCAAATCCAACACTGTCGAATTCGAATGTATGCAGACGATGTTCAAATTTACCTCAGTAGTTCCAAGGATCTTATTCATGAAAAAGTTAACGAACTCAATCAAGATCTTAATAGAGTTATTACCTGGGCGTCTGCCAATGGTTTACGATTAAATCCAAAGAAATCAAAATGTATTATCATTTGCAAAAAATCCGTATCATTCAGTGATGACATTAATATCTACCTGGGAGAGACCAAAATTGATATTGTAACCACTATAAAAAACCTTGGAGTCACATTGAATCGGTCGCTTAACTGGTCCGATCATATTACACAAGCCTGTGGAAGAACATATGGTATGCTCAGAAGTCTATGGCCAAGTCATAACTACACACCACCGAAAATAAGGATGATGTTAGCAATAACGTTCCTTATACCTACATTGCTGTATTCATCAGAAATTTTTGCAAGTTGTAATCTCAAGGAAAAGAGAAAGATTAACACTACTTTTAACAATATTACACGGTATGTTTATGGCCTAACACGATTTGAAAGTGTTTCTTCATATTTGGAATTACACTCGATAACTACCTGGAACTAAAAAATCTAACTTTTCTACATAAAATTATCACTACAAAGGAACCTAACCATCTTTATAACAAATTGTCCTTTACCACATCACTTAGGAATAATTCAATTAGGACCTTCCAATATCGTGATACAGCATCCTACCATCAATTCTTCATCTTCACCATATATCTCTGGAACCGTCTTCCCTCATACCTACAATTCACCAGCAACGCATATAAATTTAAAAAACTTTTGTTCCAATATTACAATCGTAACAATTAAAATGAACACTAAAATTTTCTTTTCTTTCATATTGTAAAAATTGTTCGTATATATATTTATATCTATTTTGTACACAAGCATATACATATATGTTTATTTGTCTTAATTAATTTGATTATAACTTAACTGATTCTAATACTGTAAATTAAAAGATGTTGCATCTTGTTGTATTAGAAAATCACTCAATAAAAAATACAAATACAAATACAAATTGAAAACGAGATAAGAAATTGAAAACTTAAAAATAACATTGTAAAATTGAACATTTTTTTATGAAATAAATAAATATAGTGAGATATACATAGGTATTTACCAAAATATAACTTTTTTTGGTTATATAAACACACCTTAGAATCAAACACACATTCTATAAAAGAAATGACTCAATAATAATTTAAAAAAAAAAATAAACACAAAATTTTAAAGAAACCTAACATTATTTGTCTGTTTTTAGTCATACTGTGGTTAAATATGAGTAAACCTATCATAATTTGTTTACTAATATTAATATTATGGTCATAAATACCATATTATTTTTGAATACTAATCAAATTTTGGTTTTGGATTGAAAATTCTATAGTTCAAACCAACAACGTTGACTTTTCTGAGTGTAGTAACCATTTAATGATCAAAAAGTAGCAAAAACTTGTGTACCGTAACCATAGTAATGATCATCATAACAAATATAAGTTGTTCATCGCAATCTTGTATTGTTACAGAAAACATAAGATATTTCTTGCGAACATGCCATAAACATGTTGTTTCTATGCGTTTGGGAGGTTGTTTTAGAAAAAATGAAAAGGGATTCACAATGCATCAATAGGTCATTATCTAGTCTAGCACCACGTATTGTTTTGGCAACCTTTCATTTCTGTTGGTACTTTTGCACTGGGACTTATTTTCATGCCATCTTTTTGTAGAAAATCCTGAAAAAGGGTAGTTTTAACATTTTCAAAAATCAGAGACTTATATACATATTTTTAACAATACACGCTATCTGAACAAAACTTAATACTTTTTTATTTTCAATTTTATCAAGAGTGCAGCCGATAAATAACACATCAAAATTACTAAGTTAAGGTCGGCTAAAAAATCAGAAAATATTTCTACATATTTGAGTTATAAGTAAACTTTTTATGACGTTCCAAAAAATGTCTGCCCGAGGTATCCAACTTTGGGGGTTTATCCACAAGCGCCCTTTACTCTTGGGTGCAAATGTCCCGATCTCCACTCAAAAAACATCTCTGATATGCCTCTATGAAATAATAATAAATCGTATATAAAACACTGTGCAGCATGCGTTTGTCTTATAGCTAAAGAAATATTGTTGATTTTATAAAGGTTGTTTCCGATTTCAACTAAAGTAACCCAGTTCGGACAAAACTCAGCCTCTTACTCGCCTTCAAATCACCCCGCTACCCTACCTGTACATGAAATAAAGAGTCTTAAGTCAAGGGACACATTTCAATATACCACAGTTAAGAGGAATCATATAAGTTTTTTCGTAATTAAATATTATATACAATTATAGGTGAAGAAAACAGATGGTTGAAGTAGGTTAGGTTAAGCAGGCAGCTGTAGTACACAGCTCACTTGGGTCCACGTATTGGTCCCTTTGTGTTACCTGCGGAGAGAAATAAGAAATAAAAGTAAGATGGGGGGAGAGGTAAAGAAAAGAGAGAGATAAGTTAAGAAAATAGGAGTGTCAAGAGGTCGCCATAAATAGCATTTTGGCCGAGACAGCAAACAAGCGTATTCATGCCTCGCCGAGTGGGAGTGGGTTGGAGAACCAACCGCAGCTTCTCAGAAAAGAATTAATTCTTCTTGGTTCCAGTAGTGAAACACAAGATAGGCTCCCGAAATACCGTTGTCCAAGATTTTGAAGTCGTTGGTATTCCAGAGCAAGGCATAGGCAGAGGAGGTGAACGACCGTTTCCTCCTCTTCCTCATCTTGGCAGCTTCTGCAAAAGTCGTTGTAAGGGAGGCCCATTCTTCTTGCATGGGCTCCGAATAGACAATGCCCAGTGACCGTAGTAAGGACCAGATCGTCCTTGCCGTCAAACAAGTTGACTCATTAGACCAACTGGCCTGGGCTAGGTGCTAGGTCATGCAGAGAGGTGAATGCCACAATAGACGTCAGTGGCACCATCATGAAGCAGAGTTCCCTTCTTTGCTAGTTCGTCAGCAACATTGTTGCCTAAGGTAGTCCCATGTCCCCGCACCCATTTAAGGGTGACCGTTGTATTTTCCGCCATCGCATTTCAGGATGTCCGGCATTCCAGGACGAGATTTGATGTGCTGAACACACCTTTTAGGGACATAAGGGTTTTGGGATGCAGTAGTCTATAAGTCCAGAGATAATATTCGTGATTCCCAGAATACTGGCATGGCCCCACAGTCTATGGTGCCATGTACCTGTGACATTCAGTCTAACGGCCGTTCTTAGTGCAAGCTTCCTGGCTAGCTGGTCTACTGGTAACCAGTTTAGCATAGCAAAAAGTGCCTTCGTCGACGTTGACCTAATAGCTCCTGTTATTAGGATCGCCATATTACGCAATACTTTCTCTACAATAGAGATATTTGCCCTAGTATCCAGTGCTTTCCACCAGACGATGATTCCATAGAATAAGGTCGGTTTGATTACCGCTTCGAATAGCCAGTTCGCAATTCTCGGGTTCATTCCCCAAGTCTTGCCTATGGCTTTTTTACACACATATATTGATGTGATGGCTTTAGACGCTCTAGCCTGGATGTTAATTTTCCAGGATAGTTTACTGTCTAAGATTATGCCAAGATACTTTGCACTATGTGCTATAGTTAGTGGTTGAAGTAACCCGAATTATATAATAATATTGTTAAGGTAGAACCATTTTAAAATAACAACATTATAAAATAAAACCATAATTATAATTATAAACATATTATAATAAAGTACGACCATAGTAAATTAAACTTAAAACTTATTATATTAGAATTATATAAACAATATATGGTTAAATTAAATGATCATAACATGATCGAAAAATATGTAATATCATACAGGTTAGGTCCATTAGTATAAAACTCTTTATAAAGCCCAAAGTCTGTGTGTTCCTGAACCCTGAGATTAAAAATGTATAATTTAAACTTCAAATTTAAGGACGAAGAATTTTTTATAGTTTTTCGAATCTTGTCACATGTTAAAATTTAAATTAAGAGTTTTTTAGGGAAAAAAATAACTGTAAAACAAATTTTTATCACGTGCCATTTTAGAAAAGCGAAACTAAATACAAAGTATTAAACAGGGGGCGGGACAAAAACTAAACAAAAAAGAAAAAAAAAACAAAAAACAATTTGTTTAAATTAAAAGGGAACCACATTTTCAAAATTACTGACAAGGTACTACAAACAACAAGAATTTCTTGTGGATTTAAATTTAAACCAAAAGAAACATAAATTCTAAACAAAATAGTAAAAACTAATATGTACTCGGCTGTATTGTGTGGAAGGGGTGTATGCTTGACTTGCTAACATCAAAGATCGCTCAACCACTTGAATATGAAACACAAACAATAAATGTGTACTTGACTCGTTTTTACAACAACATATCAGAGTCTGCGGCCGACTTACGTGGTAAGTCCGTCCGTCTGTCCGTCCGTCCATCCGTCGCATGTGCAGCAACATAAATTCAACAAACGTTTAAGTGTAAGTGTCAAGAATGTGTTTCAGATTTGAACACAATCTGTTGTATGTTGCAACTTGCAACAATATCTGATATTGTTAATTTAGGCAAGGAGATGAATTGTACCTAATTGTGTATACAAATATAGTTTCTCGATTTCGAAATACCAAACAAACAACACCAAAAAACATTTTTAAAGTGATTACTTTCACAGGCTCATGCAACAGTGATATTGTAGCATTATTAGAATTGTTAACAGTATTGTGTTTTAGACAGATGTTGAAAAGAATTTAATCATCGAAAAGTTAGATTTTAAATTTTATACCGGCCATTAGTAGAGTGTTATTGGTCCCAAAATTTGTCAAAGCTAATAAATAAGATTTATGAAGTCTCGGTTAGTATTATTCATTTTGGCAGTCATAAGCGAGCACCGGCAAGTACCATAAATCGATATGATTTGTATGATGGGCTCACCTTCACGAAATATGTCAATATTTTCGTCTGACCTGACTTGCTAAAAATGCTGTTATATTTATCTGTTACATACTGCCACAGTTTGTATGAACTGGTGGCACGAAATATTCAAGTCAATTCAAGTCAAGGGATTATATTGTGCATTTTTTCTCTAACGCCTATAGTCATAATATGCTTGGATAATTTGAACACGAATGCAAATATTTGCTACTGTCATGCCGAAATTCAACTAAAATAAACGTTTAAAAGCAAAACTCCAAAAACTTTTTGTTTAATATTAAACAGTTCAATGAGCAAGCTCATCTAATGGATGTGCTCATGAGCTCATGAGAAAGTTGTCATACTCAAACACAAACTAGCTTACTGAACACTTGCCTACTCAGACCATACTGTTAGTGCAAAATAGCAAACCTCTATTCGTGTCATAATCGCAATGAGATGACCTATTAAAACGAACTTTCTATACTAGTGAGCCCCGTGTTTAGTCGTCTCATCTTTGAAACACTCAGTGTGTTTTGTTGAACTTTTGATTAAGGCTTAGTGTGTGTTTTGGTTTGTTGTTTTTTGTATTACTTAAGAAATGAAGACCTTAAAATGAACGTAGATAATGTTGGTGAAAAATTCTGTGTTTTTTGTTTGTACTCTCGAACTATGTTCGAACTTAAAACTGCTTGAACTCCCCCAAGTTTATTGTTGTTATGTTCAACATTTACTCATACTTATGAAACTCTGCATTTAGCTCGTTGGTCTTCGATGTTTATTATTGTCCACTCTTCGTTACTCGTGTGCAATGAACAAACATGAATTCAATGAAATATTATAATAAGCGTCATATGAGCTTCGTGTTTGAGCGCACGCAGTGGTTTATTTCATATCTATATATTCGTAAGTGTTGTGAATAACATTCTGCAAAAGATTTTCTGTATACCACTAGCGTAGCTACAATTAAAAGTACAGAGTACACCGATTAAAAATATTGCTGGTAATTTCTACTACTTTCAATTACTCGATACTACTTAAGGGCTTTTCACACTATAATACAAGAATTAATACTTTTGAGGAAAATGAAACTCTGACATGATAAGTTGTTATTGTTTTTTGTTTGAAAAATTTCAAACAACAATTAGATCAGAGTTGCATTTTATTCAAAAGTATTAATACTTGTATTATACTGTGAAAAGCCCTTTAATACTTTTCAATTGGGTACTCAATAGTAATACAATACTTCCGCTTTCTATTTCTAAAAAATTAACAAGATCATCTACAAAATAGATTTTATTTCATATATAACATTTGATTAGGCAAACTTAACAACCAAAAACTTGCACAAATTAGTTGTCCGACTTTATCCTCGATTATCTCAAAACTATACTTTTAAACTAAAGCCTTCATAACGCTATGACTTCGTCAATTTCTTAGTCTTTTTCCACAATTTTTTGAGTTCTGTCCAGAATTTTGTACTTGATCGAAAAACGTCGAAAACTCAATTTCGGCTCCTGTCAAGATAAGGTCCCCTTCGGTAAAATTACATCATTTTAATTTTTTCACTGTTTTATATTGAAAGTTTGCTGGGATAGAGAACTGCGGCAGAACTCGAGACATTGTAGTATAACGTATCAAAGGGTACGTTTTTACCCTTTGCACAGGGAAACCTAAGAAACACTTCTTTAAATGATTACATTCTTTAAAAACACTGCTTACTTGTTAAGAGTTTTATACATCACGAATATTTATTAATAAAAAAAAGAAAATTCAAGTGTTTTTTTTTCTTCTTTCTATTCGATTATGTTTAATTTCTATAACAGTGTAATATTAGGTTTTAACTAAACACCATGAATATCGTCGTATCAGTCTTGTTGTCTTGTAATACGACACTTTTCCTTGTTCAAATGAACAGCATACACTTTGTATATATTTATTCGAATAGAAAAAAACAGAACAACAAAGTTGAAATCGGAGAGAAAGTAAAAGAGTGTAATGTTGCAAGTTAAACTACCTACCGCACTGTATATATTCTTGTTTAGTTCAGTACCACCTTCTTCTTCATTCATTCATATCCTGACAGTGGCTGCGAACTAATTTAATATTTTGGCATTTACTCGACGGGACGTCCCTACACTTCAAAATTCTTGCTTACATACATTGTGCGTGTGTGTAAGGACGACAATTTTTTTTTATTTAACTCTGTGTGTCTTATATTTTATGCATGGCATATTATTTCAGCATGTCAAATGATTTACGATAAATAAACAAATATTAAACATAATATAGGAAGGAAAATTGTTTACATTAGATATTAATTTATCAGCAGTTTTTTGAAAATTGTTTCTGGACGTTATATTTTTTTTCTTTGTCGCTAAATTCTTTACTTTTACAGAGCGACTATAAATTAAAACTGTAATTAAGTATAGATTTATGATTTTATCTCTAAAAGTAAGAGGTTTTTAAAACACATCGTTTTAGTCATAAAAACATAGAGGTTATGTATGTATTTGTAACGGATGATTAGGATCAAAAAGGATAACACCTTCTTGTTAAACCAAAAATGTTACAAATGACCAGTGTTGTCAAATTAGAAGATTTATTCCTAAATCGGGTATTTTTATTTAATTATGAGGATAAAAAATTTGGTTTGAGGATTGGGAATTTCGTTGAGGATAGTTTTAATTTTTTTGGGGATTTTAGGAGACTTTTTGGGGATTTTTATTTTGATTTCGTTGCTTTTTGAATTATTGTAGTTTTATTATTGTTTCGATTGTTCGTTTTCTAACTTCCCTAATGTATCACTATTAAATGAAGATGAAAATGGAGCGAAAATAATTCAAGAACTTAGATGTAATGTATCTTGGTTACGATTTTGAGAAAGAACTGAAATCAATAGATATTATTTTAAATAAAAAATCCAAGGATGATCGAAGACAAGGTTACGCCATCCCGAAAATAAAATTGAAATTTTCGGCGCCTGTCGGCCTAATGACGTCACCAAACTGTCTCCCTCCCTATTGGCTAATAATTTTGATTGAGAGTTTAACTATAAATTATGAGAGTTTGTAATATAAACTATGAGAGTTTATTTGCAGGGTTGCCAATTTTTGCCTATTACTTAGATTTATTTGTACATATTTATTTGAAACAATTTTTTGATTACAGACCAGACATGGGGGGATTCAATTACATTTCAATTACAATTACAGGTAATTTGTAATTGAAAATTTCCAATTACTAATTACAAGTAATTGTAATTGAAATCAGGGACAAAATCAATTACAATTACTTGTAATTTGTAATTGAAACATTTCAATTACAATTACTTGTAATTAGTAATTTAATTTTCCAATTACTAATTACATGTAATTGTAATTGAAAAATTTCAATTACAAATTACAAGTAATTGTAATTAGGCAGTAATCATTACTTCCAATTGAACGAAATTCAATTATATTCCTAAAAATTTCAAGCTTATCTTAAATATGAATTTCTTGCGTTGCATGGTCAACAGTATTATTCAAACGAGCAATACGAAAACTGCATCCATGTTCGATTACGGTGAACACCTTTATCGTAATTATCGCTTAAAAATTTTGAAAACTTTGCGGTCAAATATAAATTTTTTTTTAATTTTATATTCCGTAGACATTGACATTGTGAAAAAGAAAATAGTTTGAAATTTACACTTCAGATTTACTTGCGTGGTCTAAATTCGTTTCTAAATTACCTCAAAAACTATCCTACAATACCAAAGGCTTTTTTACGGTCTAATACTCCCTTAACATCTTCAGCACCAGTTGAAAGGATTATTTGTTCGCTAGTATTATTTTAACACTAAGGCTCCAAATTTATTTATTCAAATAGGATTGTTATTATTTTTTATAATTTATATGTAATTGAACATTTTTGTAATTAAATATTTTTTGACAATAATTACAAAAAAATGTATTCATTACTTAAAATTTTCAATTACATGTAATTTGTAATTGAAAAATTTCAATTGCAATTACATGTAATTAGTAATTTAATTTTCCAATTACTAATTACATGTAATTGTAATTGAAATTTTTCAATTACAAATTACAAGTAATTGTAATTGATTTTAGTCCCTATTTCAATTACTTGTAATTAGTAATTGAAAATTTTCAATTACAATTACATGTAATTAGTAATTGCATGTGTAATTAATTACAAAATGTAATTGATATCCCCCAAGTCTGTTACAGACTTGGCAACCTTACATTGGCCCACCAAGGTCATCTAACGGGAAAACATGCACATGGCGTAATCTTGTCTTCTATCATTCCTGTTAAAAATCCATGCTTCTTATATCTAAAAAGTTTATATCAGATTTATTTTTTTCAAGACAACACTACCTCTGCGAAGCTTTTTGCTTTTCTGTAGAATACACCCAGAGTCTTTGGCGGGAATCGAACCCGCAACCTCAAGACTGATAGACTAGCCCGCTACCAATCGGTCTGTCGAGGCATTCGTTAAAAAGTTTCTCAGTAGATCGTATGTCACTGCTGCATACTCTAAAGGCCTTGACTATGTGATCTTGGGGAAAATGAGCACACCAGACGCCAGGGTTCCTAGAACATGAATCTGGAAAAAAAGTCTGTGATTGTGATGATCACGGGTTCTCTTCCAGGGTCGATTGATGTATGCAGAGATGGTGCATTGTGGATCAAAGCGTGCTGTTGCACTCTCAACAGAAGGAGTTGGATGGTCTCCAACCCCTAAGCAAGGGGTTAAGACATGGGTCTATGGTTTGCTATGTTCTATAAATTGGTAGTAATTGTGTCTGTGCGGTACATCTAGTGCGGTATCGATGCCTTCTTTTACACACGGCACGTTATCGTATAGTGTGCCGTACTACACAATGGGGGCGCTAGTCTACGCTCTTTTTCCCTCGGTGGTAAGACCACCGTCGAATACGAACCAAACGGCTAGGTGCCGATGTTAATCTTGATCACATCAGATCGTATGCATATTTTCAATACAAAGGTTAAAGTAACTTAAGCATATTTTGGACTAAGGTTTATACATATCAGGATTTTGCTGAAACGACCTGGCAAAATTGGTTGTTTTGCACAAACCAACCAGCAATGTTTGAGTATAATTTTTTTTAGTAAACTATTGGTTCGTAATTATTAAAAGCAATAAAAACAAAAATATATTTTACTAGATGTGCCCGCTGCTCGTCAGCGTCATTGCAATATTTTGTTCGATTTTGCTTTGAAAGCAATCCACACCAAAGACCCTTACTTTTTTAGTGCTTCAGTTATGGTTTATGTATTTACTAAATAAAGGGTATCATCCTTACTAAAATAACTGCGTACTTTCACTGCTTTTTCTCCACTTTCTCTTGGAAATAAGATATTTTTGCGGAAAAAAGTATCCTATATTGGAACCACGATACTAAGTTACCTCCTCACAAAATTTTGGTAAAATCCACCGAGTAGTTTTTACGTGATGCGAACACAGACAGGAAATGAGTTACTATTTTAATATATGTATAGATTGGTAATGTAAGGTTTTGGAAAAACATAAATGGTTTATGGCCCTATTTGCCAATATCATCTAGAAGATTATTTATATAATATTGTTTTGAAAGCAATTAGTTTAATTTAATTTAATTTACTTTACTTTATTTATTTGTAATAAGAAGAATATTTTCAAATCTCTTTCAGGCACAAATGATTTGAATTCAACCATAGTTAAAACACATTAAACTGAAAAAGGAATTATTATTAAAAAAAAAATATTTTTATAGGCAGTGAAAATAAATAAATGTCCAAACAAATATAAATAGCGAAATAAAACCAAAAAGATAAATTTAAATATAAATATAAAAAAATAAATAGAAATGAATGGAGACACAAAACTCCCTAAAATTTGAATTAGAAGTTATGACGAAGCTCTTTGAATCTGCTGTTTTGGGGAATGCATTCACTATGTAACCTTGTCATCGAACACATTAATATTCATAAATGTACGCACAAACATTTCATCACATTTAAGTGCTTAAGCAAATGCAGACAGTGGGCAACAAAAATGTTTTAAGAAAATATTGTAAATATAGAATCTTATAAAATGTTAAAATGATTATTATTAAAATGAAATATTAATTTAATTTTAAAAGTACCATTATTAAATAGAAAAGCCAGGGACTCGTTTTTGTAATTACTATAGTCATATTGTTGCATAATTATGAACCTTTGTATTACTTTATTTTAAACTAGCTGTGCCCACACACGTTGTGTGCGTCCTGGCAATATTTTCTTCGATTTTTATTTGAAAATAATCCACACCAAATTTTAAGGCTCTTACGCATTTATTTTATATAAAGGTACCCATCCCTGAGTTCTGGTTAAATGAGAAAATTCCTGACGATTTAAGAGATGGTCTTATAATTAAACTCCCAAAAACGGGAACTTGCAAGAGTGCTCCAACTGGAGGGGTATTACTATTTTAAACATGGTGAATAAAGTCATAGCTCAAATCCTGCATAATCGCATTTCAATGATCATTGAATCACAATTAAGACGAGAACAAGCGGGCTTTGGGCCAAATAAGTCATGTATTGACCACATTTTACTTTGTGTTCGTATACCTCAAACGTGCCTTTGACACACTACAACATAATGCCATCTGGGAAGCTCTAAGATGCAAAGCAGTTCCCGAGAAGATAACTAGGCTAATTAAGGAGCTCTACAATAGCGCCTATTGTCCTATACTTCATGAGGGCTCATTAAGTAAACCTATCAAAGTAAACGATGGAGTTCGCTAAGGCTGTGTTTTGTCACCATTATTGTATAACATAGTACTTGAATCACTCCATGGATATGCAACATGGTACTTCGTGGGGCCTCCACGATAGGTTAAACGATATCGATTATGCTGATGACATCTGTATTCTATCTCACCGCTTCTCCAGAATGCAATCCAAAATCGAAGCCTTCGCTACACGGGCAGCTCAAGCTGGCTTACAAATTAACATCAACAAAACCAAATCAATGCACATAAATTCATCATGCAACACGAACTTCCAGCTTACGGGGCAACGCATTGATGATGTTGAAGAGTCTTTTGCTATCTGGGGAGTATAATTTCAAAAAGTGGGGGCAGTAAAGAAGGTTTTCAGAATAGGCTTTGTAAGGCAAGGCAAGCTTATGGTACTCTTAACAAATTTTGGAGATCGCAAAATATCTCAATTCCCACCAAAGTCAAGGTTCTTAACAGCAATGTGAAATCGGTGCTTCTATATGGCTGCGAAACAAGGAATATATCGAATCGCGAAATGAGATCTATGCAAGCCTTTGTAAACCGTTGCCTCAGGCATATACTTAGAATATTCTGGCCAGCTATAATATCAAATCAAGACTTATGGACTAGAACAAATCAGGTTCCTTTGGATTTAAATATAAGAACGCGTAAATTTGGTTGGGTAGGACAAAGCCAGCTAGCGACATAACTAGACAGTCCGTGGAATATAACCCCCAAAGTTCTAGGAGACCTGGCAGATCTGCAAATACTTGGAGACGGCAAATTGAGAAAGAGTTGCATGAGCATGCTGTATCCTGAATGGAAAACATTTGTTGCGGCTCTATGTTCCTCTGGGAATTAAAGGATTAAATATATACCCATCCCTGGCTAAAATTCTAAAATTTATATACATATGTATAATTCCAAAATTCTAAAAATTATTGTAAATCTCTGTAAAAATTGTTTAAAATATTTGAATAACAATGCAATTCCACAAAGTAAAGTACAAATGATATACAAATTTTATTCAATTGTCATTATTTTAAAACAGCGCCATCTGTTTCGCAACCGTGTTAAAAACATCCCGCTTTCAAAAATAAAAGATGTCATAAAGTATGTACCTTTAAATCGTTAAAAAAAATCGGCATACTTTTACTGGTTTTTCTTCACTTTCGTTTGGAAAAAAGTATCCTATAAGGACTCTAAGGTACGTACTCACAAAATATTGTTAAAATCCATCCAGTAGTTTTTACGTGGACAGGATAAGAATGTCTTGATATCTTATAAATAATTTGTATGCAGCAGTTGTTGATCAAGAAATATGTATAGATGCCTTGATCTAAACATCGCACAATGGCTAAATAAAATCTCCAACCGAATAAATAGTTTATAAAAAAAATAGTTTCACCACTTATGAGCTTCATTGTAAAATTGTATATGAACTATAAAATACCACAAATAAATACTTCTTCCTTTAGCATGCCAGGCAGCAGCATATTTAAAAATATTGCTGTTTTTAATTTTATTTCCATTTGATTTTTTTTATTTATTTAAAAGAAAAATTACTTTCGTATTCCAAATGTAATTATGCATATAATTTCCAATGAATCAAGAATCAAAATTGTCTGGTTGTGTTTTCAAATATTTGTGTTCTTCTCGTTTTTTATTTTTGATATAAAAACACATTGACACGATGTGCTTTAATGGTCGGTCGATTGGGATGGTTCATTGGTTGGATGGATGTGTTGCTCATCACATTATGTTGGTACAAATTATTGTTTTGTCTTAATGACTAGAAAGTGTTAATTGAAAAAGGCAAAGAAATTTGAAAGAGGCAAATATGAAGTTACTAAAATTTAATAAAAGTATATCACAAGAAGTTTAATTAAAAATAGATGTGTACTTGGTGATATATTTTATCTAAGGACTGAGTGAAATGGTTGTTTACTTTATATATTTTTTTGTGTTTAATTTTAAAATTTAATTGTGTTAAATTTACCTAAAAATAGTTGCGACACAAAAAATTAATTAATAAAAATTTAAAATCTGCCACGGGCGAAAAATATTTTCGACTGGCTTTTGCTTCACTTGCCAAATCAGTTAACTCCATCATATATTTTACTGTTTTCGAAACTCTTCTTAAACTGTTAATTAAAATGAAAGAAATGTGTTTTTTATGACCACACTATCGGCAAAGCTTCTGTCCTATCATAGAACACAGAAATAATCGTACCAGCAACCCCCAGACTCATAGACTAGTGCATTCATCTGTTTGTCTTTCTGTATGTGTTCGCATCACGTAAATACTTCTGATTGGATTTTTATAAAATTTTGTGAGGAGGTACCTTGGTATCCTGATTCCAATAAATTATACTTTTTTCCGCAAAAATATCTTATTTTCAAGAGAAAGTGAAGAAAAATCAGTGAAAGTACGCCGATTCTTATTACCGATTTAAGGCATTCTGTTAAGGCATCTTTTATTTTGGAAAGCGGGACATTTTAAGCAATGTTGCGCAACAGATGGCGTTGTAATAAAATAATGACAAAATCTTAATTGAAATCGGGATATTTTTAAATAATGACAAAATGGGAATTAATTACTTACAGCCAAATAGTCAATTGAATAAGATTTGTATTTGTTTTGTAATTTTACTTTGTGGAATTACATATCGATACCTTAATGTAGAAAGGTCCTAACTAATATTTTTCATACTTTGAAGGAGAAGGAAAAAACTTAATAAAAATTATAGTTTTGTAATCGCGAACTATTTTTTAACGCAATATCTTATTAAATTTTCCTAGCGTTGTAATGATGTAACAATTTTTTTTATTTATACATATGTATGTATTAGAAGATTATCTATCCAAATATGCAAAAAAAACTCGATTTAAATAAAAACGAGTTAGGGCCTTTCTATATTAAAGTAACGATATGTATGTATGTACATTGTTATTTAAATATTTAAAACGCCTTTTACAGAGCCTTACAATATTTTTTAGAATTTTATATAAATTTTAGAAATTTTAGCCTTAAAATTTGTGTCAGGACGCACACAACGAGTGTGGGCCCAGCTAATATTTAATAAAACCGTGATTAAAAAATAAAATTAAAATTAAATAAAATTATTTGTGGGTTTCAAATTACATGGGTTTGCTTTCAAGCAAACATATTTCCCGATTATTACAGTTTTGGAATGAAGACTTGCCCCCCATGATATTCCTTTGCATAGAATGGCAGAATTCGCAAATTCAGTCTTTATTACTTGACTTAAAATGCTTGTGCGCCAATCCAATCACCAATGTACAAATTTGATTTAAAAATTGTAGGTTAGGTTAGGAAAGGGTGGCTATCCGGATGACAATGTTTTAACACACCTAGAACTATAAGTCCCTTGTGTTACTACGAGATCATGACTTTTAACAGGTAATGTATTCATTTTCTGAGAGTTACAGAAAGGTGTTTCACAATTTCTTTAGCGCATTTTGTCAACTACAAGAAAAATAGTTACATATATACTAGTTCTAGTCGTTTAAGTGTCGCCCAATGTGACAGTGTCCAGTCAAAACAGACATTACTACTAGGAGAAAGAAGGAATTCTGTACATTGAGTGCGCCTCATGTTGAACCTAGAGTCTTAAAGATTCTTACATTAAACAGTTCAGCCCTCTTCTTCAGAGATTTTCAGCAGTCAAGAGCTATTTTCAAGCTTAGGATCAAGGATTATTAAACCACAAAAACGAATCAACTGTCAGGGAATATATTTACAGAGGTTGTTGAAATGAAATACTCCTTCATTCTGCCACCTCTTTTATATCCTTATTATGTGCCTTAAATTAAAATCAGAATCGTACACCTTCGTGTGATTTATAGCCATCTCCACAAAAGTATACGCCTAAAAATCAGCCAGGTATATTATCACTCTAAAAAGTGCACCAACATGAGATATCCACCCTAGTTTCCGCAACTAATGTTTTGCCGTAACCAAAGATATTTCCCCAAAGTGCATTTATTTATTAATATGGTGTCTGATAGAATTTTAATAAGCTCTCCTATTCCGTCACTAAATATTCCAAATGTTACATATGGTATATGGAAACTTTGGTGGTCCCTAAAGCCTGGTACTCTGTTCAGTTTTTCGGAATGTCGACAAACTACATACATACCAGAGACCTGCATGAGTTGATTCACTTTCGCTGTCCACTCACATTTAAATTGCTTTTGTTCTGTCTTTTAACATCAATATGTACTACTGATATTGCTTGCAGTGTTAACTCTCTAAGAATTGACTGTTATTGACACACCCTTGTTTTATATGTGCTGTTAGCGAAAGTGTGTAAAAATTTCTTGCTGCTGTTTGATTGTTTTTCAGAACACTCAAACCACTCACAAATGCACGTTGTTAAAGTATTGACTAGCGTTCGAAAAAGAATGTTATAATGTTTATGTAGGGCTGCAATTCTGTTAATAAAAATCTTGAAACATCTATGTACGAGATGAACATATTTAAAGAAAGCGGTAATTGGGTTCAATTTTTATGAAAAATAATTATTATTTTAAGATTATTATACCAAATACTTGACAAAATTAGTGGACAATATAATAATGGGTGATTTTACTTACTAACGAGCAACGCTTGCAAATCATTGAATTTTATTACCAAAATCAGTGTTCGGTTCGAAATGTTCAAATGTGACAAATTTTGTTCAGCGATGAGGCTCATTTCTGGTTGAATGGCTACGTAAATAAGCAAAATTGCCGCATTTGGAGTGAAGAGCAACCAGAAGCCGTTCAAGAACTGCCCATGCATCCCGAAAAATGCACTGTTTGGTGTGGTTTGTACGCTGGTGGAATCATTGGACCGTATTTTTTCAAAGATGCTGTTGGACGCAACGTTACGGTGAATGGCGATCGCTATCGTTCGATGCTAACAAACTTTTTGTTGCCAAAAATGGAACAACTGAACTTGGTTGACATGTGGTTTCAACAAGATGGCGCTACATGCCACACAGCTCGCGATTCTATGGCCATTTTGAGGGAAAACTTCGGAGAACAATTCATCTCAAGAAATGGACCGGTAAGTTGGCCACCAAGATCATGCGATTTGACGCCTTTAGACTATTTTTTGTGGGGCTACGTCAAGTCTAAAGTCTACAGAAATAAGCCAGCAACTATTCCAGCTTTGGAAGACAACATTTCCGAAGAAATTCGGGCTATTCCGGCCGAAATGCTCGAAAAAGTTGCCCAAAATTGGACTTTCCGAATGGACCACCTAAGACGCAGCCGCGGTCAACATTTAAATGAAATTATCTTCAAAAAGTAAATGTCATGGACCAATCTAACGTTTCAAATAAAGAACCGATGAGATTTTGCAAATTTTATGCGTTTTTTTTTAAAAAAAGTTCTCAAGCTCTTAAAAAATCACTCGTTAAAATAACAATTTCAAATATTTTTTAAAATACTGTCATATACAGAAGTACTTATCAAAAAATATACTTTTTTGTGAAAAATTTTTAAGACAAATTCATTGTTAATGAGAAAAGTTTAAAGTCTGTATGTTGAAAGTACAGGTAAACAGTTTTTAGCATATGTTTAAAAAAATTAGTTGCATTTGGATGCAAGACATTTCTGTTTTTACATGCAAACTTTTTCTTGTGAAGTAATAACCCAACTACATTCGTTAAATTCTTTTACCTGCCACAAATGGGCAATTTGAATACACAAATAAACATCAAATTCAATTGAAAGAAGGGTTAAGAGATTGAGTATTCCTGGAATTCATGTAAATGTACTCGTATTCTATTTTTGCAAAAATATTTAATGAATTAAATGAGATAATTTTAGTAAGGCAAAAAAATTGTGAGTTTTTCGACAATAAAGTAATTATTTTTTCTATTTGAAAAAAAAAAACAAAATAAGTACCTATTGACAAATACCTAGTAGTGTGGATAAAGAAAAATCAAAATAGACAAAAGTGTTAATACCTACAATTTTGGTCATTAACTAAATTCTCCATTGGCTCACCATAAATTTGTGTTCTATATAATGAAAAAAAACAATTTAAGATTATCATAAATTACTGCCTTGTAAAACGGTACCTATTCAAAAAATCAAAAACTAGTTTTTGATTGATTTTTATGAATCCCATTAAACTAAATGTCTGGACCAAGTTTCACACTTGTACGCTTTTATTAACAAAAAACAAAGAGACATATGGTATAGTTTAGTTTCATTTTACAAAGTTTTTGCTTCTTCTGTAAAATTATATATTTTTTTTGTTTTTTAGCTAACGATATGTATCAATAAAAAATATATTTTTGAACAAAAGAGGTTTGGAAAAATTAATTTTCAAAAGAAGAGTTTAAAATTGGTATATTATTTATAACGAAAAAGATTGTAAATACCAAATATTTTTTTGCATCTTTTCCACGTAGAGTGATTTACCTACAAACATTTTTTTGTAAATTTTCGTAAATTGTTTACAATATACATATACATATATAAAATTGCTCTAAAATTATTTCTTTCAGCAGGTATTTACATATAAACTTCGTAAAACTAACTAACAAACTTGCACAACAATTCGAGCGCGCGTAAATATTTATAAATAATTTACTTTTCCTGAATTCAGTTGATAAATATGACTAATAGATAATTTCATTTACTTTTTTATTTTATTTAATTTTGTTACTTTTATAATAAGTGTATATATAAGTATGTACATATATATAGACATATATTTATTTATATATTGACGAATTTTTAAATTTTTTGTCTTATCTTCCGTTTCTTATTTTCTTTCGATACATACATATGTAAATATGTACATAATAAAATAAAAAAATCCGTCTCTAAATTTTTAAATTAAATTATTAATTAATAATTAATTAAAGGCCTAGATTCTCCTACTCTTAAATATATGTTATATAAATTCATTTAATGTTTTATATAATCATTAATAAATAAATAGATAACAATATAATAATTTTTCTCATATTAGAATAAAAATCTTCTGTAAAACTATACACATTTGTCAGCAGCTTCTTTTACGAACCGTTTGAATCGTAATCATGCAGGTCTCTGATACATACATAAAAAATTTATATAAAACAATGTTGCAGAAGTAGTACTCTGTTTTAACTATGGAAAAACATTGAAATGTTTTCGACAACATTTTGTCAAAAATCGGCATTTATTTTTTGGATTCTGCCTAAAAAAATTGGTAAATGGCAAAGCCAAAGCTTCAGGGTGTGATTGCCTTAGCTTCCACCAAAATCTGCAGCGCGACCTATGTATACCTTCGTATAGGAAGTGAGACTCCAAATTCAGCTAGGTAAAATTAATAAGAGTGTAATGGTGCTCCTCCAGTGAAAATCTGAAGTTTAATGGTTCTCCTCCACTTGAAAATTGAGTTTAATGGTGCTCCTCCAGTTAACAGTTGAGTTTTTAAAATCGTGCTCCACCAATGTCCGACTTATTGATATTAAAAAATCTAGGTTATATACGATAACCAAACGATTACACGTGGCTGATTAAGCAACCACCAATAACAGTACCGTAGTACAGCTATTCGAGGACGCCAATCAGCCAGTGTGAGAACGAGACGCAAATCCCTCGAAGGCAAGAACGGCCTGATTGACTTTAAGCTATAATGATAATGACGCACGCACGTGTTCCTCGATCCAGAGCTACTTTACAACTGTGATGGGCATTATTTCATGTGGATTTCTTGTAAAATTTTTGTGGAAAAATTTTTAAAACAATGTGGTATATTTAAAATTCTTCCAAATCGCGAGATAGACAACATATTTTAAATATCAAATTTTCCTTTTGAAATAATAAATGTTGCTAAACATTTTTAACAAATTCGAACAGATAACATAATGTTTGTTTTTTATGCTTTTGCATAATGTTTGTTTTGTTAATTTTATTTTTGGAAAAATATTTACAAAACGTTTAAAGAAATACCTATATTTATATTCCCTATGATTCATAAGTGGAGATAACCCAGAAATCGTTGATACGTAATATATATTATTACACAATGTGTAACGGGTGTATTCCATTTTGAAATTTTTAAAATTATGAATCACATATGTCATCGAAATATTGCCATCTCTAAAGCAAGTTTTGATATTTACAAATTCGTATATGGCAACACTACAAACGAATATAACAACAAGAACTGTCAAAACCAGATGGGAATGGATTCATTTCATTAATCATTTTTCCAAAGTTACTTGTTTATAAATAATAAAAATTGTATAAAAACAAATAAATCAAGCAGATTTGCAAATAAATATCATGTCGGAAACCAGTGAAATACAACCTTCTACACCGGGTGCAGGAGCTTTAATAAATTTCAAGACTCGCAACCATGCTATGGAAACTTTTAAAAAACCCAATTCCTTGGCAGTGATGAAAAAGAAACCAAAACCAAAAATCTTAACAGAAGAGAAATATATTGAAGAAATCTCCAAAATTATCCAACGTGATTTCTTCCCAGATTTAGAGAAATTAAAAGCACAAAATGATTATTTGGATGCCATGGATCAAAAAGATTATGCCCGCATGGAGTCCATACGTGCTAAGTACAGTGGCAGAAAACCCACAGAAACAAACAGAAGTAAGTTCTTAATATTACAATGGAAAAACGAATAAAAAAAATAATTCTTTATTTATAGGCATGACACCCGACACCTTTGAAACACCTTCCAGCTTTGGCGAAAGGACACCTAGAAACAACGAACCTTCAGAAACTTGCCGTTCCACAGGAGCGCAGTCGGTGGCTTCCTCCACCAATTCTACGAAAAATAGTACAAAATCCATAAGCAACAAACATTCTCTTGATTCATTTCTGCAATCTTATACCAGTGAGGATAATGACAGTTTTCAGAAAATTATTGATACCGCCGATGAAAAGTTGAGACAAAAATTTTCCGTACTCTACAATGAGGAAGCATTATCAGCAGAAAAATTACAAAGAGCTTTAACCTTACCCCCGATAGAGCAACAATTTGAGGAACCTGATCCCTTGCGCAAAATCGAAACTTGGACCTATCAAAATAAGAATTCCATAATGTATACACCAGATGGTGTTGAGTTAACGGAGAGTGAAAAAATTGATATGGCCAATCGAAAGCAACTTATACATCACAATGCCACACGTTTACATGTTAATCCGTTTGAAGGCGTAAGTAGACAAAAGACGGGAGAACAACGTGCAGAAACCATTGCCACACTTGGCGAGAGAGTAGATGCAGATGGTGCTAGTTTAAGTCAAACTAATTTGGCATCGCAATTAAAACGTTTCGATTTATTAAAGACACCTTCTCCACGGCCGGGTGAGGCTTTTTCACCCCTTATGACTTGGGGTGAAATTGAAGGCACACCATTTCGATTAGACGGTTCGGATACTCCAGTACGCTCTAATACAGGGCCATCGTTTAAAATCAACGAATCTTCACGTAGAGAAACCATTGCCTTGGCGTTAGCTGAAAAGGTGGGTGAAAAGATAAGGGCCCAAAAACAGAAAGCCATGGATACGGCCCGTCGTAATATTTCCTCACCCTTCATACGTTCGAATATTGAGAGACTGGCTTCCATGTCACCGGCTGCTAGAAATTTGGCAACTTCTAAACTTGGTTTACGTACAACGCCCTCAATAATGACACCCTCACCAATACGTACACCCGCTTTAATTAAGGGCAAAACGAAAGCTGTTCCTACAAAACCTGTCTCAACGACTAAAAAACTTATATCGGCAACATCACCGGCTGTCAAACCTAAAACTCCTAATCTTATCAATAATAAATCGGGTACCTTAACAGATGATCTTTTACAAATTCCAACGAAGAGACCCAGAGCTGCGGATTTTTTTTAGCTTTTTATTTATTTTTATTGATATTACAAGAGCTATTGCAGTAGTTATTTGTAATAAAATAAAAAAGTTCGACTTTAATATTTAAAAACTACTCTTACAAAACAGGGGAGCTTATATCGTAAAACAGGGGCCTAATCACCGCATTCGATATCGAGTAAACTATCGTATCGAATAACAAATTCGATACGAGTCGAGTAAGCTAATTATGTCATTCGACATGTATCGAATCGTAATTTATATTAAATTATAATATATTAATAATAAGTCAACAACTGAATAAGAAAACACGGTTTAAAAACATTTCGTTTCGAATGAAATAACGATACTTTTTATTCGATATCGAGGGCTATGATACCAAAATGAAAAATTACGAGAGATTTTACTCGATATCGAATGCGTTCTTAGTAAAATCGTTCGACCTTTGCATTGGTGTAGACCATTTCACTATGGAAGCCGTTATCAAAGATTTCTACCTCATATGTGATGGTATAGGTGGACAACCCATCCTTGTTGGATCCATTATACTATATACAATAATATGTACTTTAAATTAATTGGACTTAAAATTTATAAACTTGAAAAAAGAACAGGAGAGCGTATTTTCGTAAAGTACCAAAATATAGGTATTAAATTATTAAACCTTAAATACCTACCCATTACTGTAGTTGGTTTAATCAATTATTGAGAACAAGCTTTAATATGCTTAGTGTTAAAAGTTATTTGAAAAAACTTACCTTCAAATATCAGCTAAAGGTGAAGACATCTTTGTAAATATGAAATTTATTAAGTTTAAACTTATACCATTCCTTTAATTGTTACCAGCACCGACATTTATTAAGTTTTAATTAAATTTGTATGGGATTAAATAAACACTAAAGCACCATAATAACACAAAAATCAATGTAGGATCCATTTAGGGATTTTGAGCATAGTTATTTGAGCACACAATTTTAAGATCAAAATTAAAAATTAATCCCAGTAATCAACATGATCACCCGATTTAAATTTTTGTTCCTTTAAAATAACTAAAAACTTTGCTGTAGTTTTCTCCGTTGTCAACATAGTTTTTGTGTCACGTTGACTTTTGAAGACGTCGTGTAAATCCTTGCTTATAGTGGCATCTTGTACATAAACTGTCATATCAGTATCAATAGCACCTGGAGCATAACTCAGCACCACTGTATCAGTATCCTTTTCCTCGGTGGCAAGTACACCAAAATACATATCACGAGCAGCTTTGCCAGAGCAATAAAAACTCATGGAGGCAAATGGTTCAATGCCACATTTTGAACTCATATTTACCACTAGTTTTTGGACAAAAGCAAATACCTTAAAGAATTCAACATTTAGGGAAATCGTAGAGAAAACATTCATATGATAATATTCAGTCCAAACATTTGTATCTGACACATCAATGGCCTTCTTGGATACATCGCCCACAGTACCGGCATTGTGTATAATAAAAGCTCTTTCAAAACTGGAAATTTTTTCCTTTGACTGTAGCAAAGAATCGGTCAGTAGCTTTTGAAATTGCTGGGCCTTGGCCGAAGACAAATCCACAGAATACGTTAAGACCTTCAAATCTGTACGATTCGTTTCAATAGCAGCTTTAGTTTTTTTCAAACCATCTTCACTGCGTGCTATCAAAACAATCACAGAATTAGCTTTTAATATTTTAGACACTTCTATGGCCATGGTCTTGCCAATGCCACGAGAAGCACCGGTAATAAGAAAATAGGTTTTTTTATTTAAATCAAGCACCATATTTGATGATTAAGAGATTAAACTTTCTAATCACTTGTTGAATCTAACACGAATCTTTTCAAAACTTGTTGTGATTTGCAAAACACACACATACACTTTCACGACAAAAAAAACACAGAGTTGTTATACAGCATCCGTTATCGATTTTTTAGTGGATATTGTTTAAATTTTGAATACTCTCCACTAGGAATGTAGGTGTTATAATTTCATATGATTTAATAAAATTTGTAAAATCAATTCATGAAAATTAATTTATTCTCTAAAAGCTTTTTTCTACAAGTTTTAGTTTAGCTTTTGAAAAATTGCAAAATACATCTGTAACGGAAAAATTCCCTTGCTAATTGAAAGTAGTAGAAAGCATGATATATGATTATTACATGATGGTAGAAAGTAGTAGTAAAATGTTTATAAAACCTATAGGGTAATTCCATGTCAAATCAATCAAAAAAATTGTTTTCAAATTTACCACTTCCGATTTTATTGAAACTTTTGTTGCTTATACTCTTTGACTTTCTGAAGCCAAATATAATTTAAAAAAAAATTCTATCTCTTATGGTTTTTTATATACATATGTATATAATCATGAAAAAAACTAATGTTTAACAAATTTTTTCTTATATTTAAAATAAAGTTTTATAAAAATCTTTGAGTTAGTGTCTTCTAATTTTTTTTAAATTTATATATGTGGCTTAATTTTTAATGTGGCTTATTAAGTACACCATAAAAATTTTAGAGTGGGACCATGGTGGGATCAGAAGTTATATTAAAAAAACTTCATTATAACTCATTATAAACTGAAAAAATATAAATTTTTTATTAACTGTGTAATAAAGGTAAGAAATATTCCTTAAAACTGAAAAATATGTAGTTTGTTTAACATAACTTCTGATCCCACCATGGTCCCACTCTGAAATTTTTATGGTGTACTTATTATTAGAAGACACTATCTCAATTATTTTTATAAAACTTTTTTTTAAATGTAAGAAAAAAATTTGTTAAACATTAGTTTTTTTCATGATTGATATCAAATTAAAGCGTAAGAAATCCCCTTTAAAATGAGCTATTAATCAATGAGCTATATAATCCTAGGGCTTATATAGTAACTGGAATTAGAATATATTTAATCCTCAAGCCCATATGCAAAAAAGCGATGTTTTCCGACTTTTATAACTGTATAGCTAAAAAACTGTAGAGATTAAATTTTGTTAAAATTATATTTGTCAAGGAATATAAATAACAAAAGTTTCAATAAAATCTGAAGTAGTCATTTTGAGTGCCTTGTTGATTTGACGTGGAATTACCCTATACATACACATATACATATCTACATAATATATTATATTATAAATTTCAGGTTTGAAATTTTTGCGTTTATTTCTACAAAAGTAAAATCTATCATTTAATCGTGTGTAGAAAAAAAATTATAAAATTTTATTGTGTACAGCCGAATTCGACTAAATGAAAATCAAAGATCACACGATTTGTTTTTCACTTATCCGAAATTTTCAATTATAAGGACTTCGGATAAATGAAAACATTAAATTTCAACTAAGATTAATTTTATTAACTACTAGCTAAGCCCACCACAATATTTTGTTCGGAGTCGCAAAATAGCTTAAAGTCCGTCCTTATTGTTCGATCTGGATGGTTCGCATCTCCTTCTCACACTGGCTAATTGGCTTCCTCGAATAGCTGTACTGAGGTACAGTTATTGGTGGTTGTATGAATCAGCCACGTGCAAACAAGCTGAATCTGGGAAATCTAACTTTCTATGTGAAGATACATATATGTAGGTCATGTTATAGATTCTGGAGGAGGTGAAGTAACAACCTAAAAGTAGCAATATAGCCTTGTTTCTTGCGTCACTTTTTATTTAAGAATCAACTATGGATTAGATTCATAACTGAATGTTTCAGAGAAAGAAGAAGAATATTTTGTTCGATTTTGCTTTGCAAGTAAACCACACAAAATTGTTACACTCTTACTTTTATATTGCTTTAGTTATTGTTTATGTATTTACTTTATATAGAGGGACACATCCCTGGATAATAACTTAGAAACAAAAGGTTAACATATATAAAATTCAAAAATTATTGTAAAGTACTGTAAATAGTGTTTAAAATATGCCGCTTTCAAAAATATATAGGCTGCTGTCAAGTTTGCAGTACCTTTAAATCGGTAAGATTAAGAATTATAGAAGACAAGATTGCACAATGCGCATATTTTCCCGTTAGATGGCGTTGTTCAGGCAATGTAAGGTTGCCAAGACTGTAATAAAAAAACTGCAAATAAACTCTCATAATTTGTATTAAAAACTCTAATAATTTACAGTTAGGTATACTATCAATCAGAATTATTAGCCAATAGACAGACAGTTTCGTGACGTCATTAGGTCGACATGCCCAGAAAATTTCAATTTTATTTTCAGGTTGGCGTAACCTTGATTTCTATCCTCCTTGAGTAAGATTACGTACTTTTACATGTTCAAATGCTGATGCCATATACATACGTAAATATCTCGGCCCTGTCGGACCTCCCTTTAATTTTTAGTATTTGTTTTTATAGCGACCATAGTAACACAACTTCTGTAAATATTTCAGGAGTCTACCTATCACAGTTCTAGAGATCGAAGACACTGACAGAGGCCAGACGGACAGCCGTTGTAATGAAAACAATAGGGTTACGTTTGTGGTATGGAACCCTAATAAAAAAGGCCTTATTAAGCTTTAAAATAAAGAAAAATATCATGGAGTATTTTTTAAAAATAAAACACAAAAACGGCTTAAGACTATTTTTATCCACAAATTTTACGTTCTAGTGACATATTTAAAAATTTAGCTAATATTAATAATTCGAGTTGGAGAATAAACATTTACACCCAATTCTGTTTTTACACGGTTTTGATTTAACACGGCTTGAAAATACAAAAATTATCTTTTTACACGATTTTATTCCATTTAGCACGATTCAAAATCTTTTGAGCTTAGATTTTATTTGTAAAATTTAAGTTTTGCGAAATATTTTCATATCTAAAATTTTTGTGCATATAAGCATTTTTACTTGTTAGAGCAATTGAAATGTGTTAATATTTTGTGAACTATTAATGCATCTCTAAAAGAAGTCGTCGAAAACTACAAATAAAATACTACAATGTAAAGCCCATTTCTTTAGAAAACAAAATTGAAATTTAGATCGCCTTCGAAACGGAGAGAAGGCTCAACATTTCTTGGCAAAATGTTCGGTTTAAACGAAGTCACAGGAAGAACTATAAAAAAATTAAAATTCAATTAGACAATCGTTGATTTCTGGAACGAAACTATCTGTTAAGTCTTCATCATACACTAAAGCTGCAAATAAACGGTGTAAATATAGATTATATGTACATGCATATATATATGTGTAAGAATAAACTTGATTTCTTGTTCTTAAAAAAATTCTCGTTTTTCACTAATTTTAATAGGTTTTAAAGATAAGGAACCAATCACCTATTTTTGTATATGATCAATGTCTTTCTTTACACGGTTTTTTTTTACACGGATTTTTCTGGAACCAATCTACCGTGTAAAAACAGAATTAGGTGTACTCCCATATTTATAAAAATAAAATATTTTATATAGTTTATTTGACCTTTTTGTTAATATTAATTTAACTATTTTCTTTTAAGCTTTAGGTCTTTAAATAATTTTATTTTTTCGATATTTCGCTACTCCTTTGTGTATGCTACACAAAAAAAAAAAAAAATTTTTTTCAATACTTTTTTAATTGTAATTTTCATAACGTTAATTTGTTAATTTTTTCCTGATGATGCTACACAAAGGAGTAGCGAAATATCGAAAAAAATAAAATTATTTAAAGACCTAAAGCTTAAAAGAAAATAGTTAAATTAATAAAAATAAAATATATTTAAAATCTAGTTTAGAACTAATTTTTCATGCAAAAGTTGTTTTAAAATACATTTCAAATTAGTTTTATTTTTTATAAATTTGGCGATTAAAATATAAATTATACGATAAAAATATTACGATTAAATTGGACAAAATTAAACAATGGATTTGGAATTTAACACAAAGTTAATAAAAAGTTAGCACTTTATATGATATTTAAAAAAATTCAGTTGTTGATTCAAATTCTGCCAACTGTAAGCAATTGTCGCATAAGGTGGGGCTACACAAATACATACATATATACATAATAGTTAGAAAATTTTCGAGTTTGGCATGTTTAGCAATAATAAAACATTATTATTCCTGGACAAAATTACAGAACATTGTGATATAATTTTTTAAGGTTTTAGAACTAGAATACACGATTTTCGTTGTTAACCTAAAAAATGGCAAATTTCCAGATAAGCCAGATATAGAAAAAGTCATAGAACAACTTTTGTTTTTCAAGCTACGAAGCAAGGTATATTTATCTTACTGGGTAGTGTCGTCCGCCCAGCTGATTTAATAGTTCTAAATGTCAAAAGTTGTATGTGTTTAGAAATTGTATAGTGCAGAAGTGAGAAAGCAATAAAAAACATACATTTCTTCTCAATTTTCTTCTATGTTTTTTGACATTTCGAACTACAAAGCAACAACAAAATGTCATGTTGTTATTGTATTTGCTGTAGAGACGCCAGTACCTAGTAAGAAAAATTTACCTTGCTCCGAAGTTTTTAATTAAAACTAATCTACAGAGACATACGAGGGTGATATGTAAATATTATAAATATGTCCCATTAACATATCGATTTTTTTTGCCAAACACACGACTCCTTATCTTTTAAGCGTTTAAAAATTATGTTGCATAACCAAACTGTTGTTTTTAATACAAATCTATTTATTATTTTATTTATACTACACATCTTTAGCTACATACATATTTATTAATTTCTTTTTAATTCCAAAATCATTGAACCATTTTTGTACACATGTCTGGAAAGTGCTGCAGTGCACAGTGGTGCAGAATCAAAATATTTTGGAAATAATTCAGCCATTTGTAAAGGCCTAGGCCGTTTGATCCAAAATTTGGCATAAGCATAGCAGAGGAGTATCTAAGCTCAAGTTTTGACGATGGGGTCAGGGGTGTCGCTATGCTGTCTCAAAGTTGGGTACATTCTGCTAGTGTCTAAAATAAATTTAAACCATTTTTCTTTCTACTTGTCTCAAGCGTTCGGCGAAGTTAAAGGCAAAACTTGCCAGTCAATTTCTCTTAGCTTTTCTAAGCTCGCTTATGAATTCTTAAGACTGCCTATATTTTTTACTATATTATTTGGAATAATATTTTACGTTAGCCCAATAGTTGTAGTGACAAAACCATAGTTGCTGGAGAAAGTATTGGTTTCTTACTGCTAAATCTGAACAAGAGCGTGAGGCGTAAAATAACTGTCAATAATTCTCATGTACATACAAAATGTATGAAGCAAACGTAAATAGCGGCGTCAACGCAATTGGCAATTGGAAAATCCAATTTTTGACAGAGCGTTAGGTAGTGAAGTTGGTTGCAAACAAAATATTATTGTTTTTTTGTGTAAGAGTGGTGCCATGTTAGCTTTTTTCTGCTTTATCTAGCGATTTTATCTCTATTTTGCGCTTATATTTATTAAATTTTACTAAAAAAAATATGTTAACATTACTGTTATTAAAAAACTTTGCGCTCTTATTTAGGTTTGTTCAAAGCTAAGCGCTAGACGTCGTTATGCCTTACGCCCTTGTTTAGGTAAGTCCAGTTACTTATCACCAGGTGGTTGTATTAATCCAATTAAATTGCAACGGTCGTCAAAAAAAAACTGTTTTCACTATTTACATAGATGGCTATGAAGGCGCTCGGCAATAGGTGGATAAGATCGAAGTAGTCAGCCGTTGTCGTAATGACCTACAAGTTCTAATGTACAACACGCAGTAAGACTGTACTGGGTAGCGACCATTTTAATATAGTAGGGAATGAAGTTGCGGATCAAATGGCATGGGCGGGTGCGAATTTGGATTTATATCTTATCCCTTTCGTCAGCTTGTGTTACATATGAAATTCAATAAAATATTTATTCCTAACATTTTATTGGTAAATTTATTAAGTTATCTTGCGGGGGTTGTCAACAAACGGTAGCCTATGTCCCGTCAAGAAATCCTGGAAATCGGAAAATAATAACAGATAAATTTAATCAAAACTCTAGGTACGAATCATAGTTTTGCAAAAATTTTAAATTCACTTTTATGCCAATAAAAGCCAAGTCCCAAACACTGTGCCTTACTAATTAAATAAACGAATTTCATCCGCTTTCTAAGTAATTCGCTGATAATCTTATCGTTAAAAAGCTGGGAATCTGTATTCTGTACCACACATCGTTTACTACATAAAACGCTGTATTTGCCCATGACAACAACAGATTCCGGCAAAACCCTTATCAGTAGATTCAAAAAGTTTACTTGCGAACTTCGATTGCTAATGAAAATTCAGTACAGTAGTGCAGTCGTTAGTGGAATAACACATCTTATTAACAAATATAAAAAAATAAATTAGTTTTCTTACAAAAAAAAAAAAAAAATAAAATAAAATAAAAATAGAAAAATAAAAACTACATTTAAAAGAAAGAAAAATTAAACTAAATATTGAATAAAATAAAGAAAAAGTAAAATGTCTTCCAAAAGAACGGATTTGAATAAAGTGTGTTTCTTTGTTCTGAGTGGTATCGTTAATCCCTTGGGCAAAGAATTGGCAGTTGAAATGTGTCGCCGCTTTAAGGCCGGATCCGTGGCCATGCTTGTCGATGCCGATGAACAAAAACTACAAGAAATTCGCAAGGAAATTGAATCACTTGAGAATAATATCCAAGTTTTTTGCTGTAATTTAAACGATTGGCATCACGCCGACTACAATTTATTCCACAAAGCACTTTCCACTGTACTCGGCCAGGCATTTTGGGACAAAAACCTATTCGAGCTTGCATTTATCGTACATAATGAGGGCAATGCTGCCACCGATTTGCTAATTGAACCTGAAAATAATGATGACTGGAAGATGTACGTACAGCAGAACCTCTATTCCCCCATAGCTCTCAATCAGGAATTCATTAAGTGTCCCCAACTCCATGGCTTACCAAAACTAATGGTCAATATAAGTTCTAGTCTTTGGGTTCAACCATTGGTCTTTAAATCACTTCTTTGTTCGAATAAAAAAGCCCGTGATATGTATTTCCGTTCGGTGGCTGCCGAAGAAGCTGACAACGATGTTATTGTCGTAAACTATGGACCTGGCATTTTTCATACTCACAAGCCTGTATACGATTGCAACAACAATATTATCGATGTTGAGAATTTAGTGGGCGAAAGCAAGATTCTAAACTTACCTCGAGTGGAGCCATTGCAATCCACACTTAAACTCATTAATATTCTAGAAGAAATCTCCTTCATTTCCGGCCACGATGTCGACTACTATGACACCTACAACTTATGAGTCGCACTGTATAAATATTATCGAAATCATTTGAGAGCCGATAATATTTATATGAAATTACAACAACTTTTGGATTATGGCTTTGTTTTTATTGATATATTGATTGACGATTTGATTGGGAATGTTGATAATGAAGAAGTTAAAGGTGTAATAAATAAATTGATAAATTTGATTATAATTGCTCTGACTTGTGAGGAGCAGGAAGAAAATTATAAAAATGAAATTAAATTGTGTTTTTATTTCGGATTTTAATTAGAATTTTATATACAAAAAAACTCAAGGCACATTCATCAAGTAACCTCACTACGAAAGGGGAAATATTAAGGCGAAAATGTTTTGATTTTTTTTTATATGGAGTTTGATAGTCCGACTTCCATTTAAGGCGAAAAATTGTAAGTTTATCTGTCAAAATCCATATAAAAAAAAATTATAATTTTCTCCTTAATATTTCCCCTCCGTAGTGAGGCTACCTGATTAATATGCCTTGAACAAACTATTCCGTGGTAAAGTGCAAAATTGCATCACTTTTTTCTCTCATAATTTTCATCCTAAATATCCAACTGCGTGATTTACAGTATTGCATTTTGAGGATCCATGAAAAAATTACGTGCTATCCCACAACTGAACTTTGCTTGAAACTGTAGGTTATTATATATATTTCGGATGCAGTGCTTTTATTTTATAAATACGAATACCCTGCTTTCAAAACAGCAGAATTGTATTAATTTACTTATTGTGTAGTGGAGTCTGCGAGTAATTGACAACGGTCTAGCTTCATAGTGGGGAAAGAAAGCGAAGATAACGCTAAAGATATATCATTAGGCACCATAATGCTATACATTATTTAAGCTTTCATCCTAACTTGGATGGTATACCGCTAATCACGACGATCACTTTTCGCCACACAGATGTCGACACTATAAGAAATCTTGACTTGGATGTGAGCTTGAATCACTTTTATAAAGCCTAGTACTCTGTTCGAATTTGTGAAAAATGTTGAGAAACATTTATTTTTTTACAAGGAAAATTTGACATTTAAAATATGGTGTCTATTTCGCGATTGGGAAGACTTTTACGATTTTATTGTTTTTAAATATTTCACATTGTTTTACACATGTTAGCAAAAGCTGTTGTTTTAAAAATTCCGCATGAAATAATGCCCATTTGCTTTATTTCACAGCTTTGTTAAAATGTTGCCAGAAACATTTCAATGTTTTTCCACAGTGAAAACAGAGCACTACTTCTGCAACAGTTTTTCATGACTTTTTCATACAAATTTTTTATGTGTGTATGTAGTTTGTCAGCATTTCGCATGAAAAACTGTACAGAGTACAAGTATTAAGTTATAAGGCCAGGAAAAATTAGAATTTTTAATAAACGTGAATTAATATGGCCGAATCTGAAATTTCCAGACTTTCGAAGTCCCTTAATTTTTGGAATTCAGAATTTTTTTAGGATTTTGGGGCTGTGTATTCAATCTTATATCATTACGGATTTGGATACTCTAGCGGTGCAATTTTTTTTGGTCGATCTCGTAACGTACATAGCGTCAAAACTAAAGCTTAGTAAAACTTGTCACCATTCGGTTGTATTAATCGAATTAAATTACACCGGATGCCCAAAAATACTTTTTTCTGCTGCTTGGATTTTGGAATCAATTAGGATACATGTGATGACAGAGTTGTCAGCCCATAAGTTACATTTTTTAACCCAAATTCTCCCGGTTTTAGAAATAGGCATCCGATTGCCATATCAAATATTTCTGCTACACTAAAAAACTTACTATAAGAAAAAAAATTAAATAGTAAGTACTCATTTTATCATAGTGTCGTCATATGACGACAGCCAAATATATTCTCAAAATACAAAGAAATATTTTACAAATTTTTTAACGGTTGTTAATGAACACTTGCCTGGTAATGTAAACTTTTAACTTATTTCACTTTTAAGTCATATCAATAAGTTTTACCCATTTTTCAACACTTACCTTCTAGTTGAGCTCATAATTCTTAACTTTTCAAAAAAACAAAGAATTTAAAAAATGGACTGAAGACGAACACTTTGCGCAATAACTTTAAACTAAATATTTTATGAAAAAGTTATCAACGTACAAAACATGTGCTCTGGTTTTATTTGTTTTTGGCAAATTATAACTGTTTTACAACAAATTGAAGTAGGCCATGTTTTTGTCGTCATATGACGACGATAGCAGAATTCGGGTTAAATTGGTTGCGGCCGTTATGTTGAAATTGAATCGTTAAAATGAAAAAGGTTACACTTTAGTGGAAACGATTCAAAAATCTGCATGTAAATTGTCTTGAAGTCTCACTAATATCGTTTCTATATATTTATTGTTATTAGTTTTGGAGATACATATACGGGAAACTGTGCCAAAAAAACGTATATATTTTATAAAAAATTCAAAAATTTTTGTAATTCAGAAAGTCATAAAAACTCGAACACGGACCAACAATGTCATAAACAATTTAAACGTCTAGACAACAGCACTGGGGGAATTGAAATATGTATACACAGATGGTTAAAAAAAAGTTAATAATACAGGAAGTGGAGACAGTTCTAATTAGAAATCTTTTTCCGAAATTTTTGCAGTGTCTGAAGCAGCTAGGTTACTTTTTATGAGGCCTATATTCTCAAGCAATATCACTATTTACATGTATGGATAGTCAGATAAAGGCGCTCGCCAAAACGTGTATTAGATTTCAACTAACAATAAGCAGTAAGACTGTGCTGGCTACTCGGTCATTATAACATTGTAGGTAATGAAGTTACAGATGGGCGGGTGCGAATTTATATAGATATAAGCGTCAGTTGTGGGGATGTAAACCCCAGTAATGATTTTGTCTATGGGATGAAACGAGACAAATTCAGGCGCCATGCTGATACAATGCGGACTAATTCATTGATATGTATACAGACGAAATTGTTGCTGGAGGAGAAAGGTAATAGAGATCTGATCAACCTGTTGCGCCCGAGTAAGTCTGAATTAAGAATGTATGATTTAAAAAAAGATTCGAATTTTTGGTGACGATGTCTTCAGATAGAGTGGCGAGGAAGAGTAAAACACATTTCACTATCTTTGCCAATGTCCTGATTTGGTTTTTATTCTTTCAGAATATAGAGGTATTAAAAGGTATGAACCTTAGGCAAATTGTAAACTATGCAAAGCTTACGAAACTAATTAAAAGGATGAATTGGAATGGCGCAAGGAATTTTGGAAAATTAGAGAAAAAATGCCATTAATATGTCAAATTTAAGTTTTGAATTTATTTGCAACTAACTAAAAGCATTTAAGTAGCAACCCTAGATTATTATACGTAACTAGCTGTGCCCACACACGTTGCGTGCGTCCTGACAATATTTTTTTTCGATTTCTCTTTAAAAGTAATCCACACCAAATATTAAGACTCTTACGTATTTACTTTATATATGGGTACTCATCCCTGGATAAAATTCTAAACTTTAAAGAAAATTCAAAAAATTATTGTAAAGCTCTGTAAAAGGTGTTTAAAATATTTTCATAACAATGTAGTTTCACAAACTAAAAAATACAAATTTCATTCAATTGGCTATTTGGCATTAAGTAATTCATATTTTGCGATTATTTTAAAACAGCGCCATCTATTGCCCAACCGTGTTTAAAATATCTCACTTTCAATTCATTTTGTCATTATTTTAAAACAGCACCATCTATTGCGCAACCGTGTTTAAAATATCTTGCTTTCTAAAATAAAAGATGCCTTAAAGTATGCAGTACCTATTAATCGGAGTACTTTTACTACTTTTTCTTCAATTTCTCTTGGAAATGATATATTTTTGCGGAAAACAAAGTATTCTATATTGGGATCAGGATACTAAGGTTTCTTCTCACAAAATTTTGTTTAAATTCATGCAGTAGTTTTTATGTGATGCGAACACAAACAAAGAGAGACAGACAGACAGGAAATGAGTTACTATTTTATTATATGTAAGAGTTGTTTCTGCCCTGACTAATATTTGTTCTGGCATTTTTTCAATGCAGTACTTTACAAAATGACGGAAGCATATTCCAAAAGCTTATCACTGATGAAATCACTGAAATACCAAACTTCAAAAAAGAATAAATGAATATTATGGTAACGGTGATAAATTGACGTTGATCGTCAAATAACTTGAAAAATGATTGATAAGAAAAAAAAACAACATTTATTTGTCTCTAATTACTGCTAAAGCTCAATTCATTAAAACACTTGTATGGGGTATACATGAAATCACGAAACCATTTCCATTAAATTGATTAGACTGTACTTTGTGCCACAACAAACTTCACTGCAAAAATTATTTAATGTCGAGATCAGAGGTACAAGCAGTGTTAGATAAGTTCTGTTAATAAATTAATTAATTTTAATCACTAGAAGCGAGATTAGGGGCATTTTGGAAAAAGAAAATTGCCCTTGAGATCATCAAAAAATAAAAATTATGTATCAAAACCGCTACAGAACGTTAAATAAAAAGATTTCAAGGGACACACAGTTCCAAGACAGAGTATTGCGACTTATGTGAAAATGTAAACATACATATATAAACACATATGTATATGTATGTATGTACATAATCTATGCATTCCTATAATAAAACTGTAACAGGATCATTTCTGTACATGAAATATTTTTTAAAATTGTGTTGTTGTGGGAATACAAAATAGCAATATTCACGTAAAAACTCTCCGTAAATCTGTATTAAAATTTTGTGAGGAGGTACTTAAGTATCTCGGTTCAAATATAGGATACTTTGTTCCGCAAAAATATCTCATTTCCAAGAGAAAATAAAGAAAAAGTAGCGAAAGCGCACAGTTTTACCGATCCAATGGTACTGCAAACTTGGCAGCACCTTTTATTTTTGTCAGCAGAAAATGTTAAACACTATTTAGTCGCAATTTACATAGGACAGAAACAGGGCAGACATTTTTTGAATTCTCTTTTGCTCTTGCTTAAACAATTTACATTGGACATAAACAAGACAGACAGATTTTTGCACATTTTATTTTCTGTGTTATATTCTTTACATGTTTGTGTGTTTCAAAATCTGTGTGTTTAATATCTTTGTTGAAAAAAGCGAAAAGCAGAAAAGAGAAACGAAAAAATGTCCAGTACACTAGTCATGAAATACACACTCTACCTCTTCAACCCCTTGCCTACAAATCTCGTCTGTCTGCCCATTTTTCTGTCTAATGTAAATTGCGACTTACAGAACTCTATATTCATACATATATAGAATTTTATATAAATTTTAGAGTTGTATAAAAAGCCTTTGTTCTAGAATAATTACCCAGGGATGGGTACCTTTACATAAACCATATCTAAAGCACTATAAAAGAGTCTTAAAATTGAATGTAGATTACTTTTAAAGCAAAATCCAATCTGTTTATCCTTTTGTGTGTTCGCATCGCGTTAAAACTACTTCATGAATTTGTATTAAAATTTTGTGAGGAGGTACCTTAGTATCTCGGTTCAAATATAGGATACTTTTTTTCATAAAAATATCTCATTTCCAAGAGAAAATAAAGAAAAAGTAGTGAGAGTACGCAGTTTTACCGATCCAATAGTACTGCAAACTTGGCAGCACCTTTTATTTTTGTCAGCAGAAAATGTTAAACACTATTTACAGAACTCTATATACATATATATAATTTTATATCAATTTTAGAATTGTATAAAAAGCCTTTGTTCTAGAATAATTCCCCAGGGATGGGTACCTTTACATAAACCATATCTGAAACACTATAAAAGAGTCTTAAAATTGAATGTAGATAACTTTTAAAGCAAAATCCAACAAACTATTGTAAGGACGCTGACGAAGTGGTGGGCACAGCTCGTATGTATGTAAATATATTTGTTCACTTTACAACATTCTTGTATTGTTGCATCGGTTGTAATATTGTATTGTAAGTTAATAGTGTAAAACTGCTGTTTTATAGAAGAGTAGCGTCCTTGCAATATTTTGTTCGATTTGTTTTAAAATCAATCCACACCGAAAACCCTTACTTTTTTAGTGCCGCCTTAAACTATGCTTCAGTTATGGTTATGTATTTACTTTATAATATATTTTGTTTGATTTTGCTTGGAAAGTAATCCGTACCAAATTTTAAGACTCCTACATTTTTACTTTATATATGGGTACCCATCGCTGGAAAAATTCTAAAATTTATATAAAATTTTAAAAGTTATTGTAAAGCTCTGTAGAAGACAGACAGGAAATAGGTTAATCATGATTTTAAAACAGCGCTATCAGTTGCGCAACATTCCTTAAAATATACTGCTTTCAAAAATAAAAGATGCCTTAAAGTATGCAGTACCTTTAAATTGGAAATGAGATATTTTTGCGGAAAAAAGTTACCTATATTGGAATCAGGATACTAAGGTACCTTCTCACAAAATTTTGTTAAAATCCATCCAGTTGTATTTACGTGATGCGAACGCAAAGAAAAGCAGACAGACAGACAGACGTGCAGACGAACAGACAGACAAATAGACAGACAGATAGAAATGAGTTACTATTTTATTATATGTGTGTATAGATCAGACTTGGGGGATATCAATTACATTTTGTAATTAATTACACATGCAATTACTAATTACATGTAATTGAAATTGAAAATTTTCAATTACTAATTACAAGTAATTGTAATTGAAATAGGGACTAAAATCAATTACAATTACTTGTAATTTGTAATTGAAAAATTTCAATTACAATGACATGTAATTAGTAATTGGAAATTTTAAATTACTAATTACATGTAATTATAATTGAAAAAATTCGATTACAATTACATGTAATTGAAAATTTTAAGTAATGAATACTTTTTTTCTGTAATTATTGTCAAAAAATATTTAATTACAAAAATGTTCAAATACATATAAATTATAAAAAATAATAACAATCCCATTTGAATAAATAAATTTGCCGCCTTAGTGTTAAAATAATACTAGCGAACAAATATAACCTTTCAACTGGTGCTGAAAATGTTAAGGGAGTATTAGACCGTAAAAAAGCCTTTAGTATTGTAGGATAGTTTTTGAGGTAATTTAGAAACGAATTTAGACCACGCAAATAAATCTGAAGTGCAAATTTCAAACTATTTTCTTTTTCACAATGTCAATGTCTACGGAATATTAAATGAAAAAATGTATATTTGACCGCAAAGTTTTCAAAATTTTGTAAGCGATAATTACCTTCATGAAGGTGTTCACCGTAATCGAACATGGATGGAGTTTTCGTATTGCTTGTTTGATTAATACTGTTGATCATGCAACGCAAGATAAGCTTGAAATTTTTAGGAATATAATTGAATTTCGTTCAATTGGAAGTAATAATTACTGCCTAATTACAATTACAATTACTTGTAATTTGTAATTGAACTTTTTCAATTACAATTACATGTAATTAGTAATTGGAAAATTAAATTACTAATTACAAGTAATTGTAATTGAAATTTTTCAATTACAAATTACAAGTAATTGTAATTTATTTTGTCCCTGATTTCAATTACAATTACCTGTAATTAGTAATTGGAAATTCACAATTACACATTACCTGTAATTGTAATGGAAATGTAATTGAATCCCCCATGTCTGGTATAGATACCCTTTCCACCTGTGGTGAAGGGTATAAAAATTAATATAAAACTAAAATAATAAATATAAGTTATTTAATCATTATATAGTATATGATGAACAAAATATGTACATACATATTTCGATGAATGTAGTGCTCCAAAAAATAAATTTATGTTAAAAATATTAATTTTTGTGTCTAGGGACATCAGTAATACAAATCCTACAAAAAAAAATTATGGACCAAAAAATATTAGAAAATTAGCGTTAAAGATTAAAGTTAATTCGTGTCAAGGCCTTTCACAACTCAACTTTATTATTATTGTATGCTACAGTATGCTATTTTGAACCCACTTCTTTTTATTTTTTAAAATTCTTAAAAATAGTTGTTCCGGTTTAATTTGAATTGCTTTGCTTTGTCATTGTTGTCATTGTCATTGTTTTTATTGCTAAAGCATGTTAATAAAACGGAGACAAGTAATCAGAAAACGTTTCTATATAAGACCTATTCAATGACCTGATTTAAAAATTTGTTACTCGGTCAAGTTGATAATGCAAATGCATATGTATGTTTGGGCGTGTACGGGTGTTTACGGGTGTGTACAGGTACAATAATAAAAATGCTATACATAGTAAAATAAATTAATTGGATTTATAGAAAAAGTTGACAAACGATTAATTTCGCCTATTTGGCACTTTTATTATTGGCCATTATTAACACAATTAATAAAGTACAAATTTCATGCAATTTGTACTTTATTAATTAAATTTAACTAGACTTAACCTCTTAAGGGCAGAAGGAATTTTAAAATTAATTTTTATACACCTTCAGATTATTTACTGTTTTCAAAAGCGAATTCAATTAACTTTCTGGTTTTAAAATTAAATTCACATTTTTTAATGTCCTAAAGTACCTATTAAAATTTTTTATTTTTATTTTCGAGCTCAAGGCTAGTAATAATTTTGGGATCACATAAAAAAAACCTAAAATTCACGTTCGAATATATTCGTGCAACTGATCTGAACTTAAGATTTGACGGTGGGGCAGGGTTGGCACTATGTTAGGTACCTCGCACCTGATAATTTCTTAGGGTTTGCATTTCTTCAATTTTTGTTTGATTTTTAAATATAGGTCTAGGTAATACCTATGTTTTTGTTTTAAAATGAGCGAGTTATGTATGTATAAGCAATTTAAAATTAAAACTTTTGATTGTATTGAATATTTGAAATTTTATTAGTCGAAGTATTTATTTTCAGGGACCGTAAATAATAGTTATCATCAAAAAAAAAAAATTATTTTACAACAGTTATTTTGAGAAGTATAAAAAAATCCATCTTAAACAGTTATTTTTCAACGTAAACATGAAAACTCAAATTAAAGTTAAAAAAAAAATTATTTTTTCGTAAAAAATAAAACTTTTTTATTTTTTTGTTTTTTTGTTGGAAAATAAAACTCCTTTTATGTAAATTGATAACCAATACCATCATCTCGCATTTAAATTTAATAAATCAACATTAAAATAATGTAGGTTTTATTATTGTTTGATTTTCGATCTTCACCGGAAGTTTTCCTGTTTTCGCCGGATTTTTGCGACACGTCTCATACATCTCTTTAAGAGCAGAACAAGAAAGCAAAGAAAATGATTATGAGATTGAAAAAATTTTTTCTTGAAACTTGATAATTTTTTCTCTGGGAGTAAAAAAATACATTATCCTTATCTATAAATTGGCAAAAAAAAGTCAACTGTTTGTTCCTGCAATCCAGGGAAGCGTGGAAAGATCATTCTATGCTCTTAAATTAGTATTGAGCAGCCTCCCTTCAAATCTTTCCACAAAAAAAAAAAATTATGTAAATAAACAAAATGAGTTTTATTTTCTGACGGAAAAAATAAAAAATAAAAAAAAGTGTTATTTTATGAAGGAAAATAAAACTCTCTTTTTAAAAGTTTTATTTGAAATTTTATTTTTCCGTTGAAAAATAACTCTTAACTATGGAGTTGAGATCGATTTGTTAAGATCTCCATAGATTCTGAAAGAGCTCGTCAATATTAATATATGACAGTATAGATCTCTGTTGACTCTAACATAAAGAGTTTTGGAGATTAATTTAATTTTTGATAACTGTTATTTACGGTCCCTGTTTATTTTACATACAGATGAAATTTGAATTTTTGATTTTTCGATACCCTGGTCCGGTTTTTTTTTTTCAAAATATTCAGTATAATTTTTTGCAAATTTTTTTAAATTTTTTCTCTTAGTTAGCGAGCAAAATATTGTGTAAAAATTTCAAGGTTATATCTTTTCTGAGTTAAAAACTAGAAGATTTTTAATTTAAAAATTCTACTGTTAACATAACAGTAGCATAACATAACATACATCGGTAACATAAACTGATAGAAGTGTGATAAATATGGCAATACTAATATTTAGCTGAATCTTTTTTTGTTTGATAGCAGACTACCTCATTTATATACACAAGAAAAATATAATATTTGGGAAAATTTTTAAAATTCCTTAAGGCCAGGATTCACTATCCTACACAATCGTTTGATTCAATCACAATAAATCTGACAGAATTCTGTCCTACTCAAAAAAACCTTTCAAAATGGCGATGTAGATGCCCACTATCATACAAAATAAGATTTTGCAACTCTGATCGCATGGAAAAATACTATTTTATGTATTTTTTCAAAAGATTATAAATAAAATCGTACAGATCTGTCAAAAAGTCACATACACTTTTAATCCACACTATCATATTTTTTGAGCACAGTTGCAATTTTTGACAAATCTTACGACTGAGTATGATAGTGAATCATGGCCTTTACTGTTATCTGTTATCAAAGGCGTACTCTAATCCTTTATTTTCATTGCGTTGTTGTAATCGAATAGGCAGATAAAGGCTGATGATTTTTGTTCTATTTTTTACTTTAACACATCTAGTCTGAAAAGTGACCTTCGTCATCTTAGAGGAAGCCGGAGCTATTTTTGTATTCATAGCTGTTCTGAATGATAATTTAAAATTCGTAACTTATAACGTTGTAAAGTACTCAATTTTTTTTTTCAGTTTAACTGGATGTGTGGCTTACTTGACCATCGTAGAGCAGGGAAAAAATTTAATAATTTTTTTTCTTCCCTTTTACAATTATGTATATGTCAATCTGACAGTAGGCCTAAATTTATAGGAGTACCCTTGAAACTTTGAAATATCATGCTGCTCCTATATCCTCTAGCTTATATAGTATAAGAATAAAAAAAAACAAGATAATCGAAAGCAGTGATTTCGAAAATCGAATTTTTCATAGGCGTCCTGACTATAGTTTGTTCGATTTTGCTTTAAAAGTAATCCACACCAAATTTCAAGACTCTTACTTTTATAGTGATTCAGTTATGGTTTATTTATTTACTTTATATAGAAGTATCCATCCATAAAAATTCTAAAATTTATTTAAAAGGTGCTGTCAAGTTTGCAGTAACTTTAAATCGGTAAAATTACGTACTTTCACTACTTTTTCTCTATTTTCTCATAGAAATTAGATATTTATGGCCATTCTAAGGGGTCCAATGCCCCCTCCAGACTTGCTGTTGGAATATTATTATCCAATAAAAATCGGTTTGACTGGCTTCTAAGTGCGAATCAATATTTGTTTTATGCCACTAATGGGTTATTTGTGTAAAATGGCGTATTATGAATAATTTATTCTTGCTGATAGTAAAATTGTCTTCTTTTGTTAAAATGCCAACTTTTATAAATATTATACAAAAAATACTACTACTATGCATTATATTTAAGCAAAACTAAATTTTATTAAAAAAAATTATTTTACTCAGCTACAATCTTATGGCAAGAGAATTCTGAGAACCATTTCTCAGTTGTAAATCAACTGTGCATAAATATTTTTATTGTCTATAATCTTAAATAGTGCCGGGAAGACACTAGGAAAATGCTAGTCACTAAACATTTCTTGCAAAGCAGGGAACAAGTGGCATTACATGCTTACGTCTTCTTTCGTTTTTTTTTTCTTTTTGTCAAGGGGACAAAATTTTTAAGTTTGTAAATCTTAAAGTCTATATTTACCAAATAAAATAAGGTTAAAATGAAAAAAAATAGATTAAAATTAGTACAAACATATAATGTTCCTTATGTCCATATTTAATAAATACTTAATGGGTTAAATTTCTATGTAAATAAAGACATCTAATAACTTACCTGGCACCCCCTGATGATTGACCGTAATGTTTCCCTGTAGTTCGATATGTAAAAAAGCATTTAAATAAAATTAAATTAAGAAGGCATATGAGCAAGCGTTTCACAAGCTCATATACAAAAAGCTTTCAATAAAATTTTACAACAAATTTTCGATAAAATTTTTAAAAAAATTTAAATAAAATTTTATCAAAACATTTTCGACAAAATTTATACAAAAAAAAATTCTATACCTTTTGCAAAAAAATTTCAATAAAATTTAAAAAGAAAATTGTCGATAAAATATCCAAAAAAAAAAAATTATAATTTTTTTAAAAAACATTTGGAAAAAATTTTTACAAAAAAATTTCGATATAATTAAAAAAAAAAAAATTCGATAAAATTTTTACAAAAAATTTTCAATTAAATTTTTAAAAAAAAATATTCATAAAATTTTCGAAAAAAAAATTTCGGAAAAATTTTTACAAAAAAATGTACATAAAATTTTTATACGAAAATTTCCATATAATTTTTACAAAAAAAAATTTCGACAACATTTAAAGAAAATTATTTCGGTAAAATTTTTACAAAAAAATGTCGGTATAATTTTTACAAAAAAATGTCGGTAAAATTTTTACAAAAAAAATTTCTATATCGTTATATTATATTTGTAATAATGAAGTTGAAAATGATAAAAGTAAAAACCGTATGTATATTATTGTAAAATTGGGAAACATAACACAGAGTAAGGGCATATTTAACATTACTATGGTGAAGGGTATATAATAATCGGCTTGGCCGAATATAGCACTCTTGTTATTTTTAAAAATATGCATACAATTCCAAAAAGTACAATTTTAGAAGAACAATTTAGCATCCCTGCTATGTACACGCACTCACTCAATCTCAACGAGTCTCTCAACAAAGAGAGCAAAACAACATGGCTGGCAGGACTATATTAATACGCCTTTTTTAGGAACTGGAGACTATCTGAACTCCTGACACAACATTGGTGCGTCTATTGAAGTGCTACAGCATACCGGACTAAATCGTTCTTCCTACCACAGTCCTTGCGTAACTCCCCGAAGGTCCTCTGTATAAACTCCTTCTATTTTTATCCCATCGTTATATGGATAAAAGCACTGTGCTGTGTAAGTAGAATAAAAATATTTTAAAAACAAGTAAATCATTAATTAAATCGCTAAATAAGTTTTGAAATCACCACGTTTTGATAGAAATCGCCATATCTTGCTACACTTATTTGACAAAGTCATGTATTTAAGATCAAACGCATAAAAAAAGAACTGTTCATCAATTCTTTCCACCTGAAATGTCTAACCAGGTAAAAATTTTTTATAAAATATTATACGAAAATTTTCGCTTTTTACTTTTATAATTTTTAAATTTTTAATTTTCATTTTAAATATAATGTAAGGATACAATTATTGTAATTTTTGACCTTTTGAATAATTTTATAATTAAGTTTTAACGCTCTAGGTCTTTTTTATAAAAATATTGTAATTAATTTTATTTTTATAATCGATATTTCGCTACACCATTGGGTAGCATCGTCAGGAATTAAAAAAAAAAAAAATAGTTATATAATATTTAATTGAATGAAAAAAATATTATTATTATTCAATTAAATATTATATAACTATTTTTTTTTTTTAATTCCTGACGATGCTACCCAATGGTGTAGCGAAATATCGATTATAAAAATAAAATTAATTACAATATTTTTATAAAAAAGACCTAGAGCGTTAAAACTTAATTATAAAAATATAATGTAAGGATAGAAAAAATTTTTTAAAAATAATTTTATCGAAAATTTTTTGTAAAGTTTTATTGAAAATTTTTTCTAAAAATTTTATTGAAAATATTTAGCTAAAATTCTATTGAAATTTTTTTTTGTTAAATTTTATCGAATATTTTTTGCTATAATTTAAGCGAAAATTTATCGATTTTTTTTGAAAATTTCAGCAAAAATATTTAGCTAATATTTTTTTTTAATTTTTTGTAAAATTTTATCGAAAGTGTTTTTTTATAATTTTGTCGAAAATTTTTTGTAAAAATTTTATTAAATTTTTTTGCAAAAATCGTATCGATAATTGTTTGCTATAATTTCACCGAAAGTTTTTTGTAATAATTTTATCGAAAATGTTTTTGTAAAATTTTATTCAAAATTTGTTGTAATAATTTTATCGGAAATATTTTGCTAACATTTTTTGTAAAATTTTGTAAAATTTTATTGTAATTTTTTGTAATAATTTTATCGAAAAATGTTTTTGTAAAATTTTATTCAAAATTTGTTGTAATAATTTTATCGGAAATATTTTGCTAACATTTTTTGTAAAATTTTGTAAAATTTTATTGTAATTTTTTGTTATAATTTTATCGAAAATTATTTTTGTAAAAGTTTTATCGAAAAATTTTTGTAAAATTTTCTGTAAAAATTTTACCAAAATTTTTTTTAAATTTTATAGAAATTTTTTGTAAAAATTTTATAGAAAATTTTTATTAAAATTTTATTGAAATTTTTTGTATAAATGTTACCGGAAAATTTTTAGAAATATATATCGAAATTTTTTTTTTTTAAATGGTTGAAATGGTCAGACTAAAGCACATTTTGGTGGTCATATTGACCCCCCATTGTGCCTATTTACTGCTCCTAATTCCCAGTGGGCACCCAGAGGGTTTATCGTCTACATCTATATGACAGATTGGTGGGCTTAAATTTTCTGTATCTCTTCTGGTGCCTTGGCAAAGTTGATTTCAACCTGCACACAGGCGAACAGAAGGATGGACAGACGGACATCGCTTAATCAACTTCTATATTTTTAATGATTCAGAATATATATACTTTATGGGATGGGAAATCAATATTGTAGAACTTACACAGGGAATGACAAAGTTATATATACCCTTTCCAACTGTGGTGAAGGGTATAATAAATCAAGAGGCTACTAAACGGTTGCTCCCATTTAAATTCCAATTTTGTGTGTAATGATTTAAAAAAAAAAATATTTTACCCCATTGTGCACGTTAGGTATTACATAACTTGAAAGCACAGAATCTTTTAAATAAAACTAGAATTTCAGTTTTTAGTTCTAGAAAAATGTACGCTATCACAATTGTTTTTAAATAAATATTTAATAATTATTATGAAGTCGTTTCGACTCTATGAACTTCAGAGTAGATAGAGTAGAGCGAGCAGCAGTTTTAAATATCACATGCAACAATCATTGCATAGCTGACATTCTGCACGAATTAAAAATAGATAAATTTATATTTTCATACAATTTATAAATAAGTGAAGGTGTCATTCGATGTTGGCTAAACAAATAGTTTATTTACATTTTGCAGGTTCATTAACAATTGAATATTTAAAGAAGTCATAGTAAACGAACACCGAAGCAAAAGTAAGACATCTTTGTTTGACTCTATAGAGGACATCAAAGTTTTAAAGTGGACAAAAATAATGTCAAGAATAAATTGCTTTTTTATATTAACGCTGGTCATGGTAGTAGTGCAACAGGTATTATTATTATTATTATTATTATTATTATTATTATTATTATTATTATTATTATTATTATTATTATTATTATTATTATTATTATTATTATTATTATTGAAAATTACGGGAATTTAAATTGAAAAATATATTTTAATTAAAAAAGTGTTAGTGTTGTGAAAACTGTAATGCCAATAGTGTGTTTAAGTGCCAGTGATTAGTGCAACAATTGTTTGAAAATCTTTTAAATTAATTCTTTGTATCTAAAGTGCTTCATAACAGAGGACTTTTAATTCATTTTTGGAAATTATTAATGTGGCAAAAATTTCCACCAAAAAGTTTTTTGGAAAGAAATTTTCAAAGTAATGGGATTTGATTAAATTAGGAATTTTAGCAGTTATGCCCTTAAAGTTGGGTACCTCGGGCATAATTTTTTTTTTTTTTAAATGTCACCAAAAATTTATTTATAACTGGCTGTGCCCTCCAAGTTGAAGGGCGACTTTTCAATATTTTCTTAGAAATGTGGAAAAAGTATCCTATATTTGTACCGCGATACCAAGGTACCTACTCAAAAATTTTTTTTACAATTCATCCAGTAGTTTTTATGTGATGCGAACACAGACGAACAGGGTTTTCCCCAAAGAGGTGGTGCAGCTTTTTTGCTTTTATAAATTAAACTTACTTTAGTACTAATAAATTTTTTGGAACTATCTTAATGACAACCTATAGCTAATGCTAATAAAGAAAAACTGAGTCGTATATTGTAACCTTTGTTCCTCCAGCCCAATCCCGACATGGCCAATTTTCAAACAAAATTTATGAATTATTGCAAATCACTGAATGAAAAAAGTAAACCCAATTTTATGGACTAAATATTATTACTATATTAGTTTGATATTTTGAGAGGATATTTCAATTCTTTCAGAAGTTGTGTCAATTCAAATTCTATACTTTATTTCGCAAAAAGTCACTTTATCACAAACTTTTCTTTGGTACCCATTTTGATTGTCATTTTTTATGTATATATGCAAAATGTGTTTATAAACATTAAGTGTTTATACACATTATTGTGAGTGTGGGATCGTAGGCGTAGGTATGTGCAGTTAATTTTTTTTTAATGTTTGATTAGGGTATTATTTTTCTAACAATTAAGTCTTAGACCTGCAATAAGCTGCTTTCAAAAGATACTTATGTTTTAATAAAAAATGTTCATTGGATTTTCATTTGTAGTTTTGGGATATAATTGTAGACTTAAGAAACCCAATTCTACCGAGTTGTCGTAGAATATAAAGGAAGATCGCACCAAGAAAAAATGTGAGATGAAACAATATAATAACACACTGTGTAATTTTTTAAGACATAGCAAAATAACCATATACGGACACCACTACGTCATAAAAGACCAAAAAAAAAGACCCCTGTCTCCCAGTTTTGCCCAAAGTCCTCCAGGTTTTTTTTTTATGGGCCCTCAAAGATGTTGGGCCTCGATGTCATTTTTAAAAAAAAAAATGATCATTTACTCAAGCTCATATTTTGCAAACCGTTTGGAATTTTGATATACTCTCTGAGGCAAAGTTGTAGCTCTTGTCATAAAGAACAAAAATTGTGAACATATAAAATCAAAAAAACTTCATCTTCAGGGTCAAATCGCAAAAAACTTTAAAAAATTCATTTTTTACCTTTTTCCATAGGTAGCAAACCGTTCAAAATTTAAGGAAACAATGAACTACAAAAATGAACCTAAGATCAATAAACAACTTTCTAGAACATATAAACTTCCTAGGAATGATTCTTAACACCGTTTAGGTAGCGCTTAGGTAGCCGCAAAAGTGAAAAATTTCCCGGCTACATAAGCGCTACCTAAATGGTGTTAAGAATCATTCCTAGGAAGTTCATATGCGATTTTGACCTTGAAGATGAAGTTTTTGATTTTATATGTTCAAAAGTTTTGTTCTTTATGACAAGAGCTACAACTTTGCCTCAGAGAGTATATCAAAATTCCAAACGGTTTGCAAAATATGAGCTTGAGTAAATGATCATTTTTTTGCAAAAATGACATCGAGGCCCCACATCTTTGAGGGCCCATAAAAAAAACCTGGAGGTCTTTGGGCAAAACTGGGAGACAGGGGTCTTTTTTTTTGGTCTTTTATCACGTAGTGGTGTCCGTATATGGTTATTTTTTTCCGTGTTGCACTGTGTAATGTTAACAACTCTTTCTTTAAAAATCAAACATCTCTTAGTCAGCTTTGAAGTCTCATTACAAGAGTAAAAAATGAAAATTTATTAAAATATTTTGGATAACAGTCTATATAAGGGGTGATTTTTTAGGAGCTTTCGGATTTGAGTCGATAGAACGATCTATATAATGCAATGTTTAACGATCATTTCATGTAAATGTTGACCGCGGCCACGCCTAAAATGGTGTATAAGCTGTGTGGAATTTTGGCATACTCTCACCAACATATCGGCCGGTATATCACGAAGAAATTCTTCAATATTGGCTTCCAGTGCGTCAACCGTTGTTGCCTTGTCCCTATAGGCATGAGCCATAACAAAGCACCACAAAAAATAGTCTAAAGGCATTAAATCGCACGATCTAGGCGGCTAATTGACTGGCCCCAAAAGTAAAAGAAACCGAAATTGCCTCTCAATTGGGCCCATGTGTCGCATGTTGTGTGGCATGTGGAACCGACCACATGTCAGCCAAGTCCAGCTCTTCCATTTTGGGCAAAAAAAAGTTTGTAATCATCGCACGGTAGCGCTCGTATTTTATTTAATTAGTGACGTAATTAAGTACTAATTGCTCACTTTTGTAATTGAGTTCTCGTATGCTAAACTGAGCTCAATTAAGCGCTTAATTGCGTAAATTCTCTAATTACGCAATGAAGGTTTATATCTTAACAGGGTCAAAGAGAACCCACAGGATATTACATGTTACACGAAAACAGCTGAGCTGGCAAAATCAGTGTTGCCAAAAAAAAGTTGCTAAAAAATCATCATTTGCATATTGATTGTGAAAAAAATGATTTTTCAAATAAGTTGAAAAATTAGAGAGTTTCCGCTTTGCAACCACTGGTTGCATCCTGACAATATTTTGTTCCAATTCGCCCTTTGTTTTCACGAAAATCTGCATTAAAGTTTAAGACTCTTACTTTTATAGTGCTTCAGACATGGCAAGGCATATTCATAACAGGAAGACTCGCGGCGAAAAAAAAGTACAACTCTGCAATAAAAATACGTACATTTTGTTTTTGTATAAATCCTTTTCAGCTGTCAAAAAACAAAATGTTAGTACATTTTGACACTGGAAGATAGCGGCAAAAAATAGTCAGCTGAGCTCTCGAGTTTACCTGTTATGAATTCGCCTTGACACCTAAACAAGAGCGTAAGGCGTAAAATAACTGACAAAAATTGTCATGTACATAGAAAAATGTATAAAGCAAACCTAAATAACGGCGTTAACGCAATTGGCAATTGAAAAATCCATTTTTGACAGAGCGTTAGATAGTAAAGTTGGGTGCAAACAAAATGTTATTGTTTTTTTTTTTGTGTAAGAGTGGTGCCATTTTAGCTATTTTCTGCTTTATCTAGCGACTTTATCTCTATTTTGTGCCTTAATTTATTAGATTTTACTAAATATGCTAACATTACTGTTTATTAAAAAACGTTACACTCAAGGTATATTTATTTTACTAGGTAGTGGCATCCCTACAACAAATACAACAATACAAGAACAACATGGCATTTTGTTGTTGCTTTGTAGATCGAAATGTCACAAAACATATAAGAAAATTGAGAAGGCGTGTATATGTTTTATTGCTTTCTCACTTCTGCACTATAAAATTTCTGAATACAAAAAACTTTTGACATGTCGAACTACTAAATCAGCTGGGCGGACGACACTACCTAGTAAGATAAATATACCTTGGTTACGCTCTTATTTACACCCCCTTTTACATTTGGACAGAAAATGGGCAGACAGACGAGATGTTTAGAAAGTAATGCAATACACACTCTACCTCTCCATCCCCTTGCCTAAAAATCTCGTCTGTATGCCCATTTTCTGTTCAAATGTAAAAGGGGGCTTAGGCCTGTTTAAAGCTAGGCGCTAGACGTCGTTACGCCTTACGCTCTTTGTTTAGGTTTGTCAGTAACGACCACTAAAATTTTGTTGGCAACTGTTTTCTTTAACTGGAAAAATACCGTTTTACCTACAACTCAATTTGATTATAAAATTACAAACGTGTTTTCAAGGTATAAATATTTTACTAGGTAGTGTCGTCCGCCCAGCTGATTTAGTAGTTCGACATGTCAAAAGTTGTATGTGTTCAGAAATTTTATAGTGTAGAAGTGAGAAAGCAATAAAACACATACACGCCTTCATTTTCTTCTAATTTTTTTGACATTTCGAACTACAAAGCAACAACAAAATGCCATGTTGTTCTTGTATTGTTGTATTTGTTGTAGGGATGCCACTACCTAGTAAAATAAATATACCTTGCGTGTTTATAAAAAAAAAAGTTTTTTTTGCTTCTCCTGAAAGTTTGTGAATTTTATTTTGTGACTGCTTATGATTTAGTGTGCGATATTTTTTATATTTATTATTTACAAAACTATCAATTACTCTTTTTAAGACTCATGCTGCTTGTGTTTGTAATGAAAAAGGCGAGGACGCATGTGCGAAAGATTCTAAAAATTGTAATACCAAAGCCAAAACATCATAAAAGGCCCGAACTCAATCTTCCTCCCATTGGCGATAACTGTGGGTGTAGTAGAACTATGATTGAGCCAGCTGCATTGCCACAACCCTGTTCTAAGGTAATTATATTATGAAGAAGGTTTTTAGTATAATAAAACATTTGACATATTTTTAAGCATAAAAAAACCACATCCACCATCTTGCCGCTGTCACGCAAATGGCCACCGGACAACTTACTTAGAGCCAGAGTAGGTTGCTTCGATAATATTTAATAAAAAATAATAAATTGACTTTCTCCTTTTTTTCAGATATAATTACTTGACACCTGCAGTTAGCGATTATTCATTGCCAGCAGATCCCATTAGTATAAGTTTAGCCAAACAGGCTGTTAATGCCTTCAAAGTTCCGGAAGCTAAATTAGCCTATGGTTTTGTAAGGACACCCATTAATAGGATGTCAAAAGTATATGTCTCTTCAATCAAAGAAGAAAATTTATATGCCCTGGCAAATGATGTTATTACGTTGAAAAAACCAACAACGATGAAAAAACTGGAAGATGAAGAAGATTATCCGGAACCAGAAGAAGAAATTTCTGGTGAAGATTATGCACCACCTGCTATTTCATATGTACAACTAGGTTATGAGACGGAACAATATAAAAATCCTAAATTTATACCGATGACTGTACCAGACGAACCTAGTTACCCTAAGAAAAAAATTCATTCGAATTGTGGTTGCAAGTCGGGGCGAATTCCAAAAATTCAACACATCAGAAAATGTGATTCAAATATATATTGAGAGAAACATTAGTGTTAAGTTTCAAACATTAGCTTACTAAAATGTATAGTTATGATTGGCATATTAGTATTAAGTTGTGCAATAAGAATTTTTTTAATTACATTATTAAAGCTACAGCTACCCTATCTTTAACTATAACATATCTGGTGAGACTTCGATCAAAAGTATTGGCTACACTTGAGAACAGAACAAACAAGAACCACAACGATTTTTTTAACGAAATAACTCTTACATAAAATAAAAAAAACAGATAGACAGGCATCAAATCTGAACTAATAGGTCGTTGTCAAAAGGCAACACAACTGGGAAACAAATTGATATTATGTAAGGCAACTTTTTTCAGTTGCCATAAAATTATCGATAATGCTATTTTGAGAGTGCAGCAACTTCAAATAAATATTAACAATCAATTATTTTTGTTAATAAATAACAAAGAAAATACAAAAAAAAAAGTTTTTTCATGTCTACAGTTGAAATTAATAACCAATTTCCTTAAAAATGTTCCAGCCAAGACGATAAATTTAAAAGAAAACGTACAATATTCCCCTGTAAATTACAACCCCCTATTGAGCAAAAAGCTTTTGCTATTCCAAGTTTCATATCAGTAGCTATTTTTCGATCATTTTCATCAAAAGTTGAAATATGTGTCTATAACAATTCCTATCATCGTTATGCCTTTGGTGCATTGCAGATGCTATGTGTGAAATTACGTGAGCAACGCAGAAAGGGGGCCATGATACTTACGTTGTCTGTACGAGATGAAAAAAATAGACTTAGAATATATGCAGTTTTTACTTTATAATCTGTGAAAAAATCAACAGCAACCACAAATTTATGGTTGCTATTTTTGAAACTAAAATTAACGAGTTTTAGTTGCCAGTTGCCATACGTCATACAATTCCGGCAACACAACGCAATTGAGGTTGGGTTGCCCACCCATCCACAAAAAATACAATAAACACTTGGATGAATAGTATGGCCAACTTTTATCTTGATAGACGGGCATCAAAAATGTTTTAGTTTATAAGCAAGGTACGACGCCCACTGTTCCCATCCAATCTGTTTTTTGCTAGACTATACATACGTATTAACAAGATAATCATTTTATAATTTTTATGGAAGGTACCACTCTCACTATCCTAGTCCAGTATGTATCTTGCTGCATCATACACATTAGTATGAAGATTACTTGTGCAAAGTTTCAAGACCCTACCTATTGTAGTTCTCTAGGTACACGATAATAATGTTCCACTTTATATAGGAGGTACGACCCTCACTGACTCAAACTCCAAGGCGCTACCTATTGCAGTTATCTAGATACAGGATAATAATTTTTTAATTTGTATGATAGGTACCATGGCCACTATTCCAATCCAGTCTGTGCTTCTCTAAACTATGTATGTTATTATGGAGGTTGCTGGTGCAAAATTCCAATGATACTACTGTTACCAAGGAACACCATGATAAATATTTATTTTGTATGGGAGGTGTCACGTCCGCGTCGAATAACAAAAAATAAGTACCCTATTTTATCAACCGTGCATCTAATAACAAACTGTGAAAATTTCAGAAAGATTGGTTTGCTGGTGTAGCTAGTTATAGCTTTCCGACAAACAAACCCATTTTGTGCTTTATATATATGTACATATATATATATATATGAATATATATATATGAATATATATATATATATATATATATATATATATATATATATATATATATATATATATATATATATATATATATATATATATATATATATATATACATATACTATATATATATATATAGATTCTTAAAACAACGCACATAGTATGTAACAGAGCTGTAAATGAATCATTCATTTTTGAATTAATTCGCAAATCATTCATACATTGAATTATCAAATTTTGAATTAATTCTTTTCACACAAAAAAATGAATTGAATGAAATTTGAATCAATTCAAATGAATTATTTGTTTCTTGAATATTAAATGTGTCTTGTCGTTTAACGTATTTTAAAATAAAAATCAGTTCTTCTTGAAGAAATAAACTCTAAACACTATATTTTCTTTGATCAGGCGCAGATCCAGGACAAGACTCTTCAATTTTTTTTACTGAATATTTTCATTTTGGTAGGAGAAATTTCCATTTTTCATTCCCCCTAGATCTGCTCTTGAATTTTATTGATTGCAACTCATTTTTGATTCATTTGAATTAATTCCAAATCAATTCAATTCATTTGATTTGGAAATGCATTTGGAATTCATTTTACAGATTCGTTTGAATTGAAAAATGAATTGCAACTCATTTTACAAATTCATTTGAATTGGTAACATTTCTGCCTAATTCGTTTGAATTGATTCAAATTTCATTCAATTCATTTTTTGTGTGAAAAAAATTGATTCAAAATTTGATAATTCGTAACGAATTAAAATCAAAAAAGAATTATTCATTTACAGCTCTGGTATGTAATACACATTCAGTTTAATTTTCAATTGCAAGCCTATACTGGTTCAAAATGTAAGGCAATTTAATACTAATTACGTCACACCTATAGGGACACCCTTTAATTATTAAGATTATTTATTTTATTACTTCTTGTTATCGAGAGATACATATCTACATTGGAACGCATTAAATTGGTAGCCTTTAAGGGTTAAAAGACACTTACAAATCTTTTATGTTATATGGGGACACCCTTTAATTTTTGAAATTATGGACTTTTTTAAAAGGTTATGCACACAGATTGGTACCTTTCAAATAAAAGACAATGCAAATCGATTCGGAATAAGTTCTGCCGGCACAAATATGTATATAAAAAAGCTATATACAGACGAATGGATAATCTTCTTCTTTTTTTTGGAAGACGGTTCAAAAAAACTGGTACATACATAAATTAAAAACAAAACAGCTTTTTGAACATCGAACTAATAACTCCAAATGCTACATGCTGGAACTTACACGACATTTTAAACTTTTTGCATAAAATCACGTCCACTTACGCGATAATTATTCTTATGATTCTTTTTTGGCGGTAATCTGTCATTTAACTTCAGTTAAATAGTCGTAAAATAAAAATTTAATTACAATTTTTAAAACAATTTTAAGTTTTGTTGAATTAAGCATCTACAGTGAGGTGCAAAACTGTGCAAATGCTTAAAATAAAATAAGATAAAAAAATGTATGATGTTTATTAAAAAACTTAAAAAGTATTTCAGTAAATAAAAATTACCTTGAACACCACAAAAAAAACCAAATGCCTTAATTATCTCCAATTTTTGCTCCAAGGGTTTTTTTTTAATTTAATAATCTTATTTATTAGAAAACAGTGTTATAAAAATAAATATATAGTAAATTTTTTTAAAACTTCTGGGGGAGGCAAAAGCAAGTCTGAAGGGGGAATTGAACCCCCCCCCCCCAAACTCAAAATAGTCTTTCTACGCAAATGAGTCTGAAGTTGGTTAATCATTTTAATTGAAAAAGTGGGATTTATCAGACCCTAGTTGAAATGCCCAATAGAATTGGATCACTCGCTTCAAAACAAAAATCTAACGATTAGTTTTAAAAAGGCGTGTGGAATGAGAAATATTAAACATATTAATTAATATGATTCGTCAACAATTCCATTTTTTAACACTACCGTGTTTTATTGAATGAAATGAAATGGGAGCAGCTTTTTTATTTTTTTCTTACGTATTCCACGTTTTTGCAATCATTTTTTTTGCTTGTGTTAATTTTGTTTTTATTTTCTTGCAATGTTTTTGTGTTTTATCAGTGAAAATTTGACAATGACATCTTTTTAAATTGGAAAATACTAAAAAAAATTTAACATTTAAAGAAAATGTAGAGCAAAATTAATGAATAATTTTCATTATCAAGGCATATTTATCAGGTAGCCTCACTACGAAGGGGAAATACTAACACACTGTGAAATTTTTTAAGTCATGGCAAAATAACCATATACGGACACCACTACGTCATAAAAGACCAAAACAACTTTCTAGAACATATGAACTTCCTAGGAATGATTCTTAACACCGTTTAGGTAGCGCTTAGGTAGCCGCAAAAGTGAAAAATTTCCCGAAAATTTTTTAACGGTGTTAAGAATCATTTCTAGGAATTTCATATGTTCTAGAAAGTTGTTTATTGAGATCTTAGGTTCATTTTTGTAGTTGAAAGGTAAAAAAATTTAATTTTTTAAAGTTTTTTGCGATTTTGACCTTGAAGATGAAGTTTTTTTGATTTTATTTGTTCTTTATGACAAGAGCTACAACTTTGCCTCAGAGAGTATATAAAAATTTCAAACGGTTTGCAAAATATGAGCTTGAGTATATGATAATTTTTTTGCAAAAATGACATCGAGGCCCCACATCTTTGAGGGCCCATAAACAAAAACCTGGAGGACTTTGGGCAAAACTGGGAGACAGGGGTCTTTTTTTTGGTCTTTTATCACGTAGTGGTGTCCGTATATGGTTATTTTTTTCCGTGTTGCACTGTGTATGGAGAAATACTAAGGGGAAATTTGAAAAAAAAATTTTTATATGGATTTTGACAGTTAAACTTACAATTTTTCCCGAAAGAATGAAAGAATGTGCGAAAGAATGAATTCGTGTGACACTCTGAAATAGGCAGTAAGACTCTTACTTTCATAGTTTTGCGATGTAGTTTCTATAGAGATTCCCATACCTGGGTAATTACTCAGGATGTGACAACAGAGGTTTGATAATAAATTCTATTATTGTAGAGTTTTGTAAATGATGTCTAAAATTTAACGCTTATTAAAATAAAAAGTGCTGCCAAGTTTTTAGTAACAGTAAATCGGTGAAATTGCGTACTTTTACTATTTTATTTATATTTGCTCTTGGAAATAAGATAATTTTACGGGGAAAAAGTATTCAATATTTGAATCGTAATACTAAGATACAATTACACAAAATCTTATTAAAATTCATTCAGCAGTTTTTACATAGTGTGAACACAGACAGACGGACAAAAATTCCAAATAATGGTGTTGTGTATTCCATATCGATTAATATCTGCAGCGGCAACAAAATTTTTAAAAAATATTCCATGTACGTTACAGTTGTAATGTATGTATGTATTTACATATGTAAATGTAGATAGTTTTAGTTCCGGTGGGTTAACTTGCACTACTGTGCAATTTAAAATCTTTAAAACAAAATCTATCATAAGAAAAACACGGAAATAATTATATTCTTTATACATGGCTGAATTAAAAAAATTTTTGAAAAAAAATTTACTTTTGCAACCAATTCACGTTTAAAAGTCTACCACATGAAAATATTTCAATTCAAAGCCACGTTCGAAAATTATCTAGAAAAAGATAAAACACAGACAAAAGTTAATAAACAACAAGTTCATACGAAAATTGAAAGATGTAAAATTAATATAAAATGTACATTTAAGATAAAAACTGATCAGTTAAATCGTGAAAAGTGTAAGAATTATTAACCCGTCTTCAATTATGCAATTAAAGATTTTGTCATTAATCTCCGTCATAGGAGCACTAGGAGTGGTAAGATTTAAAGTGCAAATTCAGATATGGGGAAAAAATAGTGCAAATTATTAATAAAAATATATATTTTGCTTAGATCACGTATGTACAAGCTGGACCAATCGAAATGGTTTATACGGGTGACAGTTGTGACTGTCCAAAAAAACTCAATTATATGGTGAATATGCCAGAACCGCCTGTCATTAACAAGAAAGATATTCCTTCTGAATATGGTTACAAATTGGAACATCATCCGGTGCATGCTAAGGTCAAAGTGACTTACAAATTTGACTTTACGGCTGAAGAGCCTGAAAAGCCCGAAGAACTACCGCCTACGCCAGAAAAAAAATGGCAACTTAATGCCAAAATTGATCGTATGACGGCTCATAAGAAGGGTGAGTTTATCAAAAATCTATTTTAAAACTTAGGGTTAAAAAGGTTATAATTTTCGGTTTAAGAAACTTTCCAAGGCATATTAATCAGGTAGCCTCACTACTGAGGGGAAATATTAAGGCGAAAATAATAAATTTTTTTTATATGTATTTTGACAGTTAAACTTACAATTTTTCCCCTTAAATGGAAGTTGAACTATCAAACTACATATAAAAAAAAATTGAAAACTTTCGCCTTAATATTTCCCCTTCGTAGTGAGGTTACCTTATGAATGTGCCTTGAAACTTTCTTTAGCTTTTTTTGTTTTTTGTTTACTTTTATATTCATATCTCTTGACGTATTGCGGCGAATTGGCCTGCCAATAGTGCTGGCAATTTGTACTACTTTCAATTAATCGATACAACTCAATACTTTTCATTTGGGTACTCAATAGTACTCAATACTTCCGTTTACATATTAGCAGATAAAATTTACCGTCGTAGTTGTCAAATATTTTTATAAATTTATTTCTAAAAATACTACCGTAAAAGTATCGATTAACTACTTGTAAATGATCGAGTATCGAATACTCGGTACCCACTACTCAATACTTTGCCACCACTTCATGCCAATGCTCAACGTATGCGCTAAAATTGCATAATATTGTTTGATCCAAGGCGAATTCATACCAGGTGTGAGCAGTAGAGCAACAACTACAATAAAACAACAGCTTTGACATTAGATTAGCAGATATGAAACAATGTATTTTTGACAAGACGTTAGCAAAAAAACGAGAGCAAAAAACAATCAGCTGGGCTATCAACTCCACCTGGTATGAATTCGCCTTGGTTTGATAACACCAAATACACTGTGGTGCAAAATTATACATACGTTTAGTTTTTAAATTCAGGTCTTGTTGAAATTTCAGTTAATCGTAAAAACATTTAAATTTTTATTAAAATTATTAGTTAATAGCCGATTAAGCTGCCTTAGCTTAGATGATACCATTAATTCTCTTTAGGAAGGTATCGCGAGCTGCACGAATGTGGCCTAATGGTATCTTGTTCCATTCTCGGCAAAGAGCAATCAGTAAAGCGTTAACCACTTCAAATTTTGTTGCTGATTCTTTGGCCTTCAGAATGGGTCATACAAAAAAAATCATTGGATTTAAGTCTGAAGAAAATGGTGAAACCTTATGTGAATAAATGAAGCTGGGGACGTTTTCTTGTGTAAAAACGATTTAACGGACTTTCTAAAATCGAATATAGCCTAAAGTTTTCTACCGAAATATTTACGTCGCCAACAAAGCATCATTTGTAATCTATTCACGCTAGATTTGTTGTTATTTTTAAGACAGAACTAGCTGCTTAGCTCCTGGCTTGTTTGTAGAAAACACCCAAAGTCTATGGCGGAATAAAACCTGCAACCTCCAGAGCATTACCAATCAGTCTATGGTGGTAGAGTGTGATATAGATTCTTATTAGTACGTAGCGTTTTGCCCTTACACGGTGCTGTTCTTTCAGATTCAGGTTTCAGGAACCCCGGCGTCTGGTTTCCCTATATGTATACCCTAAAAGCACTGCGTCAAAGCCCAGACAAGTTCCACAATGACCAATCAGAGTCCCCGAGGGAGTCTATAGAGGTATAAATTACTATGTATAAGGCCTAAACGAACATCATTTGTGATTGTTTTCCAAGTTTCTATATCCGCCTGTTTAAGTTTAATCCATAAGAAAATTAGGCTGGAAAATACAATCGATTAGAGTTGTGCATAATAGTTCAGTTCGCTGAATCGTTCAGATCGTTCAGCGAGATTTAATGAACTAGGTCGTTCGTTACGGTCATCGTTCTTTATTTTAAACAGCAACTCATTGTAATTCTTATCAAACACACCAGTTTGTTCTGTTTAAAAATTTATCTTTTTATTTTCGTACAAATTTTAATGTGAAATAAATACGTATTGTTCTGAATAATTTTAACAAACAATTTATATATATTGTGGAATTATTACAGTACATACTTAAATATTAATACATAACACAATTAAAATTAAATTTGAGATGATTTGCTTTTTAAGATTTACCAGTTGACGGCACTGATAAAAAATAAAAAAAAGCCTTTAAACAATTGATAATTTTTTATGAACTTTTATAGAGCAAAATGTCACGAACCTGAACCAAACAAAAAACGCAACGAATCGTTCAGTAACGGGAATCGTTCAATTGAACTATGTAGGTCGTACATGACCGGCACAACTCTACAATCGATACATATTATGAACTGCGGATTATTATTCTTGTTTCCCCGAGAAAGCCAATACTAGACAAGACGGGCTTCCTTAATAGTGATAGCAAAGTATTGAGTAGTTGGGTAACTGGTATCGAGGATTTTATGCTTTTTTATCAGGGAAAAAATCATTGTCAACTTCATAGCAAGGCGAATTCATACCAGGTGGAGTTGATAGCCCAGCTGATTGTTTTTTGCTCTCGTTGTTTTGCTAATATCTTGCCAAAAATACATTGTTTCATATCTGCTAATCTAATGTCAAAGTTGTAGTTTTGTTGTAGTTGTTGCTCTGCAGCTCACACCTGCCTTGCTTCATAGTTAAGAGTTATTTTTCAATGAAAAAATAAAAGTTCAAACGAAACTCTTAAAAAGACAGTTTTATATTTTCCGTCAGAAAATAAAACTCATTTTGTTTATTTACATAATTTTTTTTCGGACAGATATAAACAGATGGCGCTCTGTACCAATTTAAGAGCGTAGAATGCTCTTCCCACGCTTCCCTGGGTTCCAGAAACAAACTGTTCAATTTTTTTTTTGCCAATTTATGGATACGCATAATGTATTTTTATCCTTCCTGAGAAAAAATTATAAATGTTCAAGAAAACCTTTTTTCAACCTTTGTTCAGTCATTTTCTTCGCTCTCTTGTTCTGCTTTGAAAGCGATATATGAGCATCCGGTGAAGATCGTTAACCAAACAATAAAAAATTAAAAACCTTCATTATTTTTATGACGATTTATTCAATTTAAATACAAGGTGATTGTACTGGTTATCAATTTACATAAAATGAGTTTTATTTTCTGATGAAAAAAATTAAACTCCTAAAAAAATTTTATTTTTTACGACAAAAAAAAATCTCTTTTTTAACATTAATTTTAGTTTTTATTTTTATTTTAAAATATAACTGTTTTTTAAATGGATTTTTTTAATTAAAGACTGGTACTCTGTTCAGTTTTTCATGCGGAATGCTGTCAAACTACATACATAAAAAATTTGTATGATAAAGTCATGAAAAAATATTGCTGAAGTAGTACTCTGTTTTTGCTGTGGAAAAACATTGAAATGTTTCTGGCAACATTTTATCAAAGCTGTGAAATAAAGCAAATGGGCATTATTTCATGCAGAATTTTTCAAACAACAGCTGATCACCTGGCTTTTGTTAACATTTGTAAAACAATGTGGTATACTTAAAAGCAATAAAATCGTAAATTTTTTCCAAATCGCGAGATAGACACCACATTTTAAATGTCAAATTTTCCTTGTTAAATAATAAATGTTGCTGAACATTTTTCGCAAATTCGAACAGAGTATTACTAGGCTTAATTCTCAAAATAACTATTATAAAATAATTTTTTTAAAACAATAACTATTATCTACGGTCCCTGCTTTTTATTATGTAAACAAAAAGCCCAACTATAATATGCATAAGCTAGCTTAAGCCAACTTAAGCAACTGTGCAATTAAACATAAATCATATGTGGCAAACTATAATGTACTTAACAACACTTTTCCTTGAGTTTCGTCAAATGTCATTTGCTTAAGCAAAGTCCGAAACCGATCGCACATTCCGTACGGAAACAGCTGTTTGTGCTTTGTGTTTTACATATAAATATATATTCGTAAAAAATTGCAATGGAGAATGAAAGTGAACAAATTATATATAAATTTAATACAAAATGTTTAAAAAAAGAAGTTTCTATAAGAAAAAAGGGAGGCGTTGTATAATAATCGAAATTAAAAAGAAAGAGCATTTTATTGTTTATGAGTAGAGTGATTCACACCGCTGTATTTTTTAGTACTTTTGGCCAAAATTACACAAACAGCCAAAAATGTTAAATTTTTCTTTCGAAATTTTCTTAAAACTATTAAAAATAATTATTAATTTGTATATGAATGGTATTAGGTATATAAAATATGTTTATTTAACACCTTTTTGTTAACAAATTTAATTTATTCAGAAAAAAATTATTATTTTTCAAACGTAAGAATAAAAAAAATGTGCAACTGTGTCCTAATAGTTTTTAGATGCATGTAAGTACATTGTAGCCACCTAAAAGTCTACAATAAGTTGCTTAAGCATTTGACAGACTTTTCGTTCATTTTTTGACATTAGCTTAAGCCAGCTTATGCATATTATTAAATTAAAAGTAGTAGAAATTGCCAGCGCCCTTCCTTAACAATCAGTGATACATACAACAACACAAGGTAAAGAACGATGAACTTAACGAACGACCTAGTTCATTATATTGCGCTGTATGATCTGACTCCGATTCAGTGAAATGAACTATTATGCCCAACTCTAATAAATAGATTCGCTTTGCTTTTAAAAAAAAAATTAATAAATTCTTAATCACAGTTGCCAGATAAAATTGATACAAAATCGTCAAATTATGCACCCAAAAAATCGTCATATCCTTTAAGACTTTTTATTTAGGCAATTTTTGTGACCTTTTTAATATAAATTTAAATATTGTACCGCACCCTTCATGCGTGAATCGGATTTGCACTCTTAATGTTTTTATAAACTATGATGGCAAATGCCAAAGTTTTTTCTTGACATCTCTTTTTTTCTATTGCCAGAGTTTGTCATACCTTAGGCGGAAAGGAGAGTCTTTTTGTAATTTCTACAATATTATGCCCCTATTACGGTTTACAACGCAACTCAGCTGAGTTGTCTAAAATACAACTTGAAAGACAACTGCTACTGATGAGTTGTAATTTGAAACAACTGCTACTGTCGAGTTGTAATTTTTTTAAACTTTTGTTAACTGAACTAACACAGGGTCGTAAACGGTGAAACTACAACAGAGTTGTAACACAATTTAAATTCAACTTAACATTTTTTGACAAGTTAAGTTGTAATTGATAATACCAAATTGTAAAATTTCAACTGAAGTAGAGTTGAGTTGTAAACCGTAATAGGGGCCTTATTAATTTCAATTATATTATTAATTTTAAATTCCTTGTACATAAGGAAGCCAATTTGTGTTTGTCAGTCCGAGATCGGGTTGAAAACAATTTTGCCAATGCACCAAAAATCTGTTAGGCATAATTTCGAAAATTTTGCTACTGAAATTAAGCACTATTAATCGAGAAAGGATAGAGATATGGTTAAAAATAGCTCCTTAAAAACTCGGTTATTAATTGTCTAGTATTGCCAAAAAAAAACTGTGAAAACAGAGTTGAACAAAACGAAATCGCCAAACAAGCTGGTTTTAATCTGGTTTACGTTATCAGCAGGAATAAACTCATAATCACTCAGATGTAAATGGAATATAAGAGGCTTGTTAATTAACCATATATTATACTAGCTGTGCCCACACACGTTCTGTGCGTCCTGACAATATTTTGTTTTGCTTTGAAAGTAATCCACACCAAATTTTAAGATACTTACGTATTTACTTTATGTATAGGTACCCATCCCTGGATAAAATTCTAAAAATTATTGTAAAGCTCTGTAAAAGACAGACAGGAAATGATATACTCATTATTTTATAACAGCGCCATCTCTTGCACAATACTACTTAAAAAATACTGCTTTCAAAAATAAAAGATGCCTTAAAGTATGCAGTATCTTTAAATCGGTAAAAAATCGGCGTACTTACACTGCGTTTTCCCCACTTTCTCTTGGAAATAAGATACTTTAGGGAAAAATAAGTATACTATATTGGAATCAGAATTGTAAGGTACCTCCTGACAAAATTTTTTTAAAATCCATCCTGTAGATTTTACGTGATGCAAACACAAAAACAGAAAGGCAGACAAGAAATGAGTTACTATTTTATTATTATATGTATGTATGTATATATGTTAGCTATTAACTCGGGCACTATCAACAAGAAAGCTTATTGTTTATTTAATTAAACTTTATTCTTTATAAAATATTACTAATTTTTTACAAATTTTTATCTCACCTAGATTGTATCAACGCCCAGGGAGTACCGAAAACTTGTCGTTGCCATCAGTACGCTATTGCCGATAGGTATGTATTACCTGAAAGTAGTGCACAACGTTATAGGCGAAATTTAAAACTCCCAAACAGTATAGACAGCATGGCAGAACCAATGTCCATGCCCAGATCACACATTATGGCCATATTTTTTTCACCACTGAAGCCAATAGAAGTGGGTGCCACCAAGTCACGCAATAAGCGAGATATATCACGTATTTTAATGAGACCACGAAAAAATGAAAAACGTTCAGATCGTTTGGTCAAACAGTATAACAAACGCTTAGGGGATATTCCAAGGGAGAGGACATTTTACGACAACTTTAAAAAACTTAGCAGATCTAGAGCAAAAGGCAACACAGCGCCAACTACCATGCGACCTCTGAAGAAGTTAAGCCGTTTTTTTACCTTTCCGCGTTTGAGAAATAAACGTGATATTAAAGGTGAATATGATTTGATAGAAAAGGAACGTAAACAGAAGGATTTAACATTACCTGAAATTGTACAATATATGCCCGAAACATTAGACCCTAAATTTAAAAAAAATAAATGTCCTTTTGGTCAAAGTTGTCGGCGCACTAAATTGTTAAAATCTACGATAAAAACCACCAAAACTACTACTGCATCGACTACTGAAAAATCCACCACAAAAGCAACAAACGAAAGTAGCGATTCTAAAGAAAACGCTGTCAACGCTACTGATGCAAATAATAGTCACAAAGAAGAGGAGAAAAAGTCTTTACGTACAGCGCAAACAAAACGCAATACTGGCGGTGTTAGTAATAATGGCTGTCCCTCAGTCATCAACAGCTATAATCCCACTCAAAAACCTAGATCGTTTGGCACTGTCATAAATTCCCATGATATCGCTACAATACCACAACAATATGTCGGAGCTGGACATAATCCTTATTCATCTACAATTTTAGACAATCCTGTAGTGGGGGCTGCTTATGCCAAACCTAGTGTTGAATTAACTTCCAATGCTAAGCTGGATCGAATTATTTCCGATATTATTAAAAAACATTCGCACTTTAATGAAGTTAGCTCACATCCTGGTGGTGCACTCGTAGATCCCACTGAACAGCAGAAAGAAGAAATTAAACATTTCCTTGAAAGTCTAATGGCTACACCTTGGAGTGGTTGGAGTGGTGAAGATCATCAACATCATTATCATCATCAAATGCAGCAACCTAATGCTCAAGCTCATTCTTATAGACGACCTAATATTGCGCCCGATGCGACGAACTTTAAAAGTCCCCTTTATTATAAATGAATTTATTTATTTTATTAGTAAAAATATATATTTATTTTCGTGTTAAGTCCATTTATTATATATACATATGTATATATTAATAAACATATGTGTGTGTGCATGTGTATAAAAACATGTGCATAAATAATTTATTTTTCGTTTTTTAATAAACAAAAACCATAAATTATATTTGATGTTTTTTTCCATTTCATATTTTTTGCAGTTATGATGATGTCTATTAAACAATAAATTGCGTCAACTTAATTGCAATGGGGCATTGCATTGGGGATGACCTTTTGACATGCAAACGCGTCGTCATATCAATTCCATAACACATTTTTGTATGTAGTTTGTATTTAAATGTTATTCTTCTTGAGTATTTGTGCAATATTTTTATTTTAATAAAATTAATCATTTCGAAACTTTTGCTAAAAACATATTTTTTGATTAGAAATAAGTCTTCGTTGAAGTGATTTTTTTTTTAAATTAATTCGAATTAACACATTGATTTGATGGATACAAATTGTTATACTGTTCTCAGCAGGATGGCCATTCCCATTTTAATTTCCAAAATATGCATTTGCGACACATATAGCTTATGGACCTATTTTTAACCGACTTAAAAAAAGAGGACTCCAACCAGGTCATCTTCTTATCTATTCGTCTGAATGTTGCTTTTTTTATGTATGTAACCGCAGAACTCAGCCATTTCTGAACCGATTTTAAAATTTTTTCCTTTATTTGAAAGGTTATGCTTTCAGGTTGGTCCCATTTTAAAAACAATTCATTATATTAAAAATTAAAGGGTGTCCCCATACAACATACATGTTTTTTTCGTGTATTAAGAACCGTAAAGGGCACCAAATTAAAATTTAAAAAAATTGCGTGTCGCTATAGCTCTCAACAGCAGAAATGAATAAAAAAATAAATTTAAAATGTAAAGGGTGTCCCCATAGGTGACATAATTTGACCTATTTGGGTCTATCTTTTGAACCGTTATAGACAAAACCTTGAAAATTTGACAGAATGTCGATTACTATGACCGTTATAATAAAATGTATAAATATTCAAAATTTTAAATTAAAGGGTGCTCCAATAGTTCAATTAATTTGATGTATATGGTCATTCTTTTGAACAGTTGTACACAGACAACTTTTGACATGTCGAACTACTAAATCAGCTGGGCGAACGACACTACCTAGTAAGACAAATATACCTTGGAGTAGCTTAATGAAATTTTTGGCACATATCTCTCTTGGCCTACTATCTTAAAAAATGAATTAACATTTTTAGAAATCCTTTTATTTTTCCGGTGCGGGGACAATTAAATACCCAAAATTCCCCCATTTCAGAAATTTGAATTTTAATTCATCATTTCACACACAAAATGATAAAGCGTGATAGTTTTTTTTTTTTTTTAATATAACCAATTTCTAATTATTTAGGGTTGCCGTATAACTTTTTTGACACTAACATTATTTTAAACTTTTTAGTACTTTTATTTTTTAAAGTTTTGAAAATACTCATAACCATTGGTATTCAAATAACATTACTTGAATAGGGTTTCCAAATTGACAACACTAAATAATTTAAAATTAAATTATTATTTAAGATAAAAAACATATTTATATAAGGATTTAATAACATAACAATTGTAAACAATTTCTTAATCACTCAAATAGTTTCTGAGACTGAATCAGTGTTAGTACATTCATCTACTATTATGTATCTACTAATTTCTTGATTATTGTTGAAAGAACTTCTTGTATTTATTGTATTTCTATTAGATGAAATTAATGGATCAGAAGAAATTAGGAGTTTATTCATTAAATCTTGATTACAATTTTCTCTGCTATTTTTTCGAGTGTGTTTAGAGTCTGTTCTGTCTTAATTGTTTTATGAAGGAATTCTAAAGCATTCGCCCGTGCACTCACCTTGTATTAGTTTGCTCTGGTTTAAAGCATAGCTTACTATTTTATGGAAAAATTTTATAAAAATATTATAAAAATTTTTTGGTAAACTTTTTTTTAAATATTTGTCTCAAAATATTTTTGTAAAATTTTTTGTTATTTTTTTTTAAATTTTATTGAAATTTTTTTTTTATAAAAATTTTATAGAAACAATATATAAGTATTTTTAAAAGTTATTATTTATTTTTAATCACGCATGATTCCTTGACAATTTATTAAATAAATATTTTATGAACGCAATATAAAATTGAAAGAAAAATAAAATTTTTGGTTTTGAAATTTAGATTTGGCTTTCTTCCTAGACTGATTGAACTTCTCATTTAGTCTATTAAGTTTTAAGCAAAAAATCTGATATTTTTAAAAAAAAATTGAGAAAAATTCACTGATAAGCTAGTTAAGCACTAGCGAAATAGCTATCTGGATATGCTTTCCACATAGTAATCAATTTCAATTATTATATTTTTTAAAATAAATATTTAATATTGCGTTCATAAAATATTTATTAAAAAAATTGTCAAGGAATCATGCGTGATTAAAATTAAATAATATATAATACGATTCCAAATATAATTTTTTGTATACGTATTTGTAAAAGTTTTATTCAAAATTTTGTTTAAAAATTTTATTGAAAGTTTTGTGTAAAAATTTTATTGACACTTGTAAAAATTTTTTTGAAAATATTTTGAAAAATTTTGTAAATATTTTAAAGAAAATATTTTGGAAATTTGTTTGAATAATTTTTAGTAAAAATTTTTTAAACATTTTTTTGTAAAAGTTTTATTCAAAATTTTGTGTAAAAATTTTGTTGACACTTGTAAAAATTTTTTTGAAAATTTTGTAAAAAATCTTTGTAAATATTTTAGAAATTTGTTTGAATAATTTTTAGTAAAAATTTTTTAAACATTTTTTTGAAAAATTTTTTCAAATTACTTAAAAAAAAATTCTGTAAAAATTTTTAGCAAAACTGATTTAATTTTTTTTGTAAAAATTTTGTTGAAATTTTTTGTAAAAATTTTGTTGAAAACATTTGTAAAAATTTTTTGGAAGTTTTTTTTTTAATTTTTTTGTGAAAATTTTTAGTAAAATTTGTTTTTGAAAGTTTTTGATTAAAATTTTAGAAAATTTTTGATAAACATTTTTTGGAAAATTTTTGTTAAAATTTGTTGTAGAATTTTTTAAAAAAAAAATTTTTTTTAATTTTCCAACAAAAAAGTGGAGAAGAAGTTGTGAAAGTATGCCGATTGTTTTTACCAATTCAAAGGTACTGCATACTTTAAGGCATCTTTTACTTTTGAAAGCAGTATATTTTAAGCAATGTTGCGCAACAGATGGCACTGTTATAATATAATAAGTAACTCATTTCCTGTCTGTCTTTTACAGAGCTTTACAATAATTTTTAGAATTTTATATAAATTTTAGAATTTTGCCCAGGGATGGATACCTTTATATAAAGTTAATACGTAAGAGTCTCAAAATTTAGTGTGGATTACTTTGAAAGCGAAATCGAACAAAATATTGACAGGACACACGCAACGTATATGGGCACAGCTGGCATAAACTAAAAAACTTGAACAATCAAATTTTTTGCGCTTAACGCATAATCGGACAAATCAAAGTACCAATGCAAATATACCGTTATTTTAAAAATACGAATTTTAAAATTTATTCACCCCTATCGCGAATAATTATTCCCATAAAAAAACTTCCAAATCGTGATTGATACCAATAACAAATTGACTTGTATTTTACGGTAGAAAACATTCACGATAGAAAATTTGGGTGGTTTTTTATGGGAATAATTATTTTGTCGATAATGATTTTGTCATGATCATTAGTTAATTTCATTAAGAGCAGACAACATTATAATTTTTGAGGTGGCAGCGAGTGGATCGAAGTTAAGTTTAACTTTTAAGGTAAAACGGTGTGAGAAATAGCTGTCGAATTTTTATTTAGGAGCACATTTACGCAACACAAACTACTGTCTGATTATGCGATAGAACCTTATCGAATAACATCACCTGTTGGGACACCCTTCAATTTCCTTATTTTATACTTGTTCTTAATACCGACATGGTAGTACACATTCTGTCTAATTTTCAATTGGTTTCTATAAAGATTCAAAAGACAGGGACATATCAGTTAAATTACGTCAGCTACCCTTTAATTTTTAAGTTTAAATTTTTATTACTTTTTGTTATTGAAAACTATTGCGATACACAATTTGTTAAAATTTTTAATTGGTGTACTTTACAGTAAAAGTGGGAAAACGCTTTAATTTTTTAAATTATATACTTTATCTTTAAATGGGACCTAGGTTATGGTCATGATTAAGCAATAAAAATACTGACATAAATTTTGACGGACAATGAACTAAATACGAGTTTAAAGTTATTACATTTTTATTATTTAATAAATTTATTACAAAACTATAAACATTTTAACGAACAATAAAAAACTTGTATTCTTGCAGTTTTGCAAAACAATAATTTTTAATATCTGAAAAATACATCACGTATTTGCATAGGAGTCGCTAAATCAGCACTTAAGACCGACATATTAAGAGAAAAAGTGAGTTTAGTAAGAATGAAGAAACATACATACATACATAACATAACAATGCGGAAATATGGTAAACATTGTAATTTTGAAGTAATACTCCTGGTTGGAGTTTTTTACCACTGTAAGTTGATAAAAAGAATAGTGTTAATACAATTTTAATAACATTCTTATTTATCAATTTTAAGATAATTCCATTTCATAACTACCATATACAACAACAAAGATGTGACTACTGTGATTTGGCGAAGCAAACAACCAGAGGTCGCAATAAAGGTATGACAAGACGCATATTTACAACAGCTAATGAATTGAACGTCATGTTTTGGTTAAAATATTTTGAAGCAGACTATCGCGATGCCGTACATATACATACATACAGCGGTCAAAAAAAGTATTCGAAAGAAAATATTATTTTTAAAAATCATTTATTGTGTTACATGCAGAAAATAATTTGAAGCATTCAGCTGTATTTTTTTATTGCAGTGAATGTATTCTCTTATTAAAAGTTACAAAAATAAATAGAGACAGACAGCTGAAATTTACAAGGAACCTGTATTGCAAAGTCCAATATAGCAAGTATACAATTTGAATTTAGAAATTAAAGGGTGTCCCCATAAATTATGTAATTTGATCTATATGGCCCTTTCTTTTGAACCGTTAAACACAAACACTTGAAAGTTAGGCAGAATGTCCACTACTATCTCTGTTATGAACAAGTATAAATATTTGGAATTATAATGTAAAGGGTGTCCCAATAGTTCATGTAGTTATAGACAGATAGTTGAAATTTACAAAGAATCTTTGTGGCCAAGTCCCGTATAACAACAGGTCTTTAATTTAACATTGTAAATTAAAGGGTGTCCGAATATGTGATGTTATTTGATCTGTGTGCCCCTATCTGTGAAACCGTAGACAGAGGCTTGAATGGTGCCCCTATAAAAGACGGATACTGATGAAAAGAGGAGGGGCTTGACATTCAAATAGTCTTCATTTTTTCCCTCTAAGTTTGGAGCACCTTTTATTTGATTCAAATCTAATTCTTACAGATTACTTCTTAGATTTTTAGTTTAGAATTTGTGCCCTTCTATCTGTTTTGAAGTCGTTTTTTTTTTTAAATATGCGTATTGTTGTTGTTGCAAATACCGTTAGGAGTTTAGATCGAACCTGTTTTCAAGAAGTATTTTCATTTAGTTTTACGTAGTTACAAAAATGGGACGCAAAGGAGGAGAAACTTCTATTGAAATAAATTATAATTTTATAATCCACAATTTGGAATTAGGAAAATCGGAAAATTCTATTTCAGAAATCGTTGGAAGACCAGGGTTACTGTCCATTATATAATGAAAAAACACAAAGAAGCAAAAACAGTTGAAAATAAGCCCAGGAGTGGTCGTCCGCGGAAACTTACAGAGGTACATGAGCGACAAATTGTGCGTGAAGTAAAAAAAAATCCCCGAGTTATTGCATCAACATTAGCCAAAAACACCCAGGAATATGCAGGCATATCAGTTACTCCCCAAACAATAAGAAATTTTTTTAAAAGAAGCACCAATTTCATGCACGATCGGCTAGGAAGAAACCTCACATCTCAAAGAAAAGTCGAAATATCCGATTAGAGTTCGCCAAAAAGTACGCAAATAAGCCAGTAGAGTTCTGGATGAATGTAATTTTTGCTGATGAAAGGAAATATAATCTTTTTGGATGTGATGGTAAGGTTCTAGTATATCGAAAACCAAATACATAGTGGGAGGAAAGAAATATGGTGCCAACAGTTAAACACGATGGAGGTGGTGTTGTGGTCTGAGGATGTATGGCGGCATTAGGAGTGGGTAATTTATCATTCATTGATGGAATTATGGATCATTTGAAATACATTGACCTTTTAAAGGAAAATTTGTGTCCAAGCGCAGAAAAATTAGGACTTGCCGGCAAATTTAAGTTTCATCAAGACAATGATCCAAAACATTCTACAATGAATACAAAACTATGGCATTTGTACAACTGCCCGGAAGAGATAAAAACGCTCCACATCTTAACCAAATTGAACACCTTTGGGGTCATCTGGAAAAGAATTGAAATCTCGCGGGTTTACAAATAAAAACCAGATGAAGGAAATTCTGCACGACGAATGGTATAAAATTAATCCAGGATACACAATGTCATTGGTAAATTCTATGCCTGAACATTTAAAAGAGGTTATACTAAGCAAAGGAAGAGCAACTCGTTACTAGAATATCAATAAGAGTTTAATTTTAAAATAATTTTTGAAATGTCGAATTTTTTTTTTGTTTCTGTTTTTCAGACTTGGGGGATATCAATTACATTTTTTATTTAATTACACATGCAATTACTAATTACATCTAATTGTAATTGAAAATTTTCAATTACTAATTACAAGTAATTGTAATTGAAATAGGGACTAAAATAAATTACAATTACTTGTAATTTTTAATTGAAAAATTTCAATTACAATTACATGTAATTAGTAATTGGAAAATTAAATTTCAATTACAATTACATGTAATTAGTAATTGGAAAATTAAATTACTAATTACATGTAATTGTAATTGAAATTTTTCAATTACAAATTACATGTAATTGAAAATTTTAAGTAATGAATACTTTTTTTTTGTAATTATTGTCAAAAAATATTTAATTACAAAAATGTTCAATTACATATAAATTATAAAAAATAATAACAATCCTCTTTGAATAAATAAATTTGCCGCCTTAGTGTTAGAATAATACTAGCGAACAAATATATCCTTTCAACTGGTGCTGAAGATGTTAAGGGAGTATTAGACCGTAAAAAAGCCTTTGGTATTGTAGGATAGTTTTTGAGGTAATTTAGAAACGAATTTAGACCACGCAAATAAATCTGAAGTGCAAATTTCAAACTATTTTCTTTTTCACAATCTCAATGTCTACGGAATATTAAATGAAAAAATGTATATTTGACCGCAAAGTTTTCAAAATTTTGTAAGTGATAATTACCTTTATGAAGGTGTTCACCGTAATTGAACATTGATGCAGTTTTCGTATTGCTCGTTTGAATAATACAATTGATCATGCAACGCAAGATAAGCTTGAAATTTTTAGGAATATAATTGAATTTCGTTCAATTGGAAGTAATGATTACTGCCTAATTACAATTACTTGTAATTTGTAATTGAACTTTTTCAATTACAATTACATGTAATTAGTAATTGGAAAATTAAATTACTAATTACAAATAATTGTAATTGAAATTTTTCAATTACAAATTACAAGTAATTGTAATTGATTTTGACCCTGATTTTAATTACAATTACTTGTAATTAGTAATTGGAAATTTTCAATTACAAATTAATGTACTGTTTTTAGTCTTAAGTTGTAAATATTATGTCTTTTTGTATTAGTAGTTGTAAAGATCTCATGTTTTTTATTGAATTATATTCTTTGTTCCTTCGTAAAAAAAAATTTATGTCAATTTTGACACTAAACAAAATCTAATTTGTTTTTATTGAAAAACAAATAAAATTTTATCTATGTCGAATACTTTTTTTGACCGCTGTATGTACATCTAGATAGTAACAAGAATGTTGTTACTATCAAGAGCCTAACTATTGCGGTTCAAAAAATAACGTAATATAGGTGAAAACTATGTCACTGTAGAAACACCCTTTGGCAACAAATCTCCTATTAAGGTTGCAAAAATAATGACATATACGTACAAATCATGTCACTGTCGGAAGACCCTTTAATTATTTTTATATTAGTTGTGAACTCTTGAAATTTTCACCTTCTTTGAATAATTTCAATAGTTTACCTATTATGGTTCAAAGCTTAGGCCATACACATTTTTTATTTTAATGTAGGAGGGAATACAGAAGCAGGCCTCTTTCTTAATGGGTCCCTTTTCGACAACCTTCCGCCATCTATGATTATAGGCAATCTAAATGTAATTTATGGCAACCTTCCGTAGAGTAACGTGCTACAACCAGCCTTTAATCTCAACTTTGATGTCAGACTGTCCACTGGTAACTGTCGGCCTGTCCGCACTCTCTAGTAAATGCTAATATTTGTTCAAGGCTCAGGTTCATCGAGGCCCCACATCTTTGAGGGCCCATAAAAAAAACCTGGAGGACTTTGGGCAAAACTGAGAGTTTATTAGCAGGGTTGCCCATTTTTGCCTATTAGATTTATTTGTATGCATTTATTTGAAGCAATTTGTTGAATACAGACTTGGCAACCTTATATTGGCCGAAAAACGTCATCTAACGGGAAAACATGCGCATGGCGTTTGTCTTCTATCATTCTTGTTTTCAACTGATGTCTTGAATATTTAAAAGACAGTAAATAGGACAATGATTTGACGTATGCTGACAATATTTCAATTTTCGTGTACAGAAAAAAATCCAAAAGGGTAAATTCAAAAAAATTTAAACGTATTGTCTTACTGCGAAGAAAATTGTCAGCATGTTTTACAACTTATACGTATTCTTTTATCGTCATGACAGTAGTGTCAAATGTAGGTAACGGAAGAAAATAAATGAATTTATGTATCTATTACAAAACTCACTCACTTATCTGACCTTAAATTAAAAAATAAATCATGTTGAAGTATGGAAAATGATAATAAATAAAAAATAATGTCACAAAAGCGAATTAAAAGATAAACAAATTTCAGTTAAACCTCACGTACTATTAATGCACGCATTCAATATTAAAATATATAAAAGCATAAAGTTGTTCAAAAGCCATAAACAGTAAAAGTTGTGGATTTTAAAAGAAAGAGATCGATCCAAACACAAGACACAAATTAACCACAACTATGAATCCTCATATAGTTTTTGTATTTGTTGCCATTGTATTGCCGGTAGGTTTATCTCAATTGCAATATTCAGTAATCTAATAAAAAATTTTCAATTTTTTTTAAATGTTTAGTTTGCAGCTGCTTACTATGGTCAGGCACAATATGGCGGTAGCAGTGGTGTTGAAGAGATGATAAATGCTGCTTCATCTCGTAACTATCAGTCAGCACATCCTCATGTTTTGAATGCTGGCAACACTAACGTATACGCTCCCAATGCTATGGGACAACCAGCTTTGCGTTCTATGGTCATGCCAAATAATTTAAACAACCATCAATTAATTACCACTCAACGCATGCAACCGATTTATGTTAACCAACCTGGATCAGCTCCAGCTTACATCAACAGTGGTCCCGCAACTGTGGTCAGAGCTGCCCCTGTTGTTTACAAACTGAAACCTTCTATCATTTACCAACAGCAAATAATCGAAAAGACACCTCCTGCTGTTAAGCTGAACCCCATGTACGTTAAATTATACCAGCCAGGTGCCTCTGCTCCAGCTAATGGAGCGGCCTATGGAGGAGCCCCTGTTTCCCAATATGCTGGTTATGGTGCTCAGCCAGGTTATTAATTTTTGCAATGAATTTAGTTTAGTTTTAACTCAAATAAAGAAGTTTTTTTTATATTGTAACGAAAAAAGAATTTATTCTTTATAAGCACTGATAAGAAATAGGCAATAACTTTGTATGTAACAACAACAACAACATAAATGGTCTATTTGAATGAAAGAAACAAAGAACATCGAATGAATGAAAGAAGCAAAGAACTCGCACATTAATACAAGTAAAAAATAAACGCACTCAAGTATGTACATATGTATATACCTACAAACATCAAGGATGATAGAAGACAAGGTTACGTCATCCCGAAAATAAAATTGAAATTGTTGGGCACAAGGCATATTTAACAAGGTATTAGCGTAAGGAGAATTTTTTTTATATTGTTCTTGACAGTAATATCTATTTCATTCTCTCTTAAAATAATGATTAATGTCAAATTCCATATAAAAAAAATTTAAAAAAATTCTCTTTAATATTAGCTCCGCCTTGTGCTGTCACCTGGTTAAATATGCCTTGGTTGGGCATGTCGATCTAATGACAGCACGAAACTGTCTGCCTATTGGCTAATAATTCTGATTGAGTAAAACTATAAGTTATGAGCACGGCTGCCAGATTTGACGATTTGTCGTCATCTTGACGATTTAGGTTCAAAAAATTGCAAAATTCCGATTTGACGATATTTCTTTAAAAAGTGACGATTTTTTACAATGTCAAAAATATGAGTATATTAAAATAAAAAGTTTTGTATTTTTAGTTTAAGCGATTTAAAAAATTGTGATGATTAAAGTCAAAAAAAAAAGGGCCAGTTTAAAGGGGATTGTTGTTCGCTTTCTAATATTATGTGTACAATTATTTAAAGATGTTTTTTGTTAACTTCCAGTGTTGAGAGGATTGATAACTCACAAAAATTTTATCAATAGAATTTATGGTATTCTTCAAACCCAAGAGCAATTTTAATCATTTCAAATTTAATTTAATTCATTAAACACATACATAGACAACATCAGGCTACCTTGTACAGACAGTCAAAATTAAAATACACACAAGGCGAATCTATTTTACTAGGTGGCAGCATGGCGAATTTAATTATTTTTTGCTGTCAAAAATTCTTTTATTTTTTTTAAATTTGAAAAAAAAATAAATAAAATTGTATTTATTTAAAAAAATTTTTCAATATTAAAAAAATACTATCAGAAAAGGTAAGGAAGAAGTGTTTTCAGTTGTTGGATGTGATATTTTCGTTAGTGCTTTTGGCGTCTGTCGTACATGTAACCAACAACAAAATGCATGTGGGTGTTTTTTGGTGTTGTATTTGTTGTCGCGGCGATGCCACCTTATATAAATTCGCCTTGAATACACACATTTATAGTAAAACGAGTATTTTGTTATTTTTTTTTTTTTGAAAAAGTTGTTTTATAGGAGTAAAATATGGATTTCTACAACAATGTCGAAGTTTACGAAGTATCTGTCGTCTTTAATATTATTGAGTGAGTAGCTGACTATACTGCGACAATTGAGCCAACGGATATTTTTACTCGTGTAGCAGTATAGACGACGTATTTAAAGCATAAGATAATGTTTTGATTTCAGTATAGGGTAATTCCACGTCAAATCAACAAAGCACCCAAAATGACTATTTCAGATTTTATTGAAACTTTTGTTATTTATATTCCCCTTGACTCTCTGAATCCAAATATAATTTAAAAAAAAATTAATCTCTTATAATTTTTTAGCTATACAGCTGTAGTTGGAAAATATCGCTTTTTTGCATATGCGCTCCAGGATTAAATATATTCTAATTCCAGTTCTATAAGCCCTAGGAAGTTGAATAATAGCTCATTTTAAAGGAGATTTCATACGCTTTAATCTGATATCAATCATTAAAAAAAACTAATTTTTAACAAATTTTATTCTTTTATTTAAAAAAAAGTTTTATAAAAATGTTTTATAAACCTTAGTAGCCTTACCTTATAGTATCCTGATTCCAATATAAAATACTTTTTCCCGAAAAAATATCTTATTTTCAAGATAAAGTTGAAAAAAAAAGCAGTGAAAGTACGCCGATTTTAATTTTTTACCGATTTAAAGGTACTGCTAACTTTAAGGCATCTTTTATTTTGGAAAGCAGTATATTTTAAGCAAAAAAAGCAAGCTAACGGTATTTAAAACTACAAAACGTAGGAAAATTAATTTGTTATTGCGAATTGTTAAAAAAAAATGCTAAACTTTTTTAGTTTTGAAAACATTACATACATATTTGACAAGGCTGGCATAACTTCTGAAAGTGATTTGAGTTAAGAATGCAGAATTAATCGTGATATCGTCCTTTAACTTCATGGTTGGGGGTAGTGCACAAATTCTGCAATCATCACTGACACTGAGTGATATTGCAAAATTATTGCATTCATTTTTTTGATTTCTAATGGTGACTGCAAAATTTGCAGCCTCAATCAATATTAGTGATAGTGAGTTAAGAAATCTTTGCACTAAAATTTAATGATTTTGATTTCAAAAAATGCAATCAGCAATATATTGCAACTTTTTTTTCTTCACTCAAGTTGATTGCAATTTGAGGGTCGATATGATTTATTGTTATTTCTGTTCACTAATTTAAAAGTGAAGACTAATACTTCATTAAAAATATAATTCAATATATTTATTAATGATTATATAAAACAGTAAATTAATTTATATATCGTCACCTAAAATGCAAAAGGCCGTAACTACACTTTTTAGTTTTTTACAGGAGAAGGAATAAACGTTATAAATTAAAGACTACTTAAAACTTAATATCCACATTTTAGATTCAAACTTAGAAAACAAACATTACACACATTGAAAGATAATCAAAGCCAACTTTGTTTTGATTTTTTTTTTTTGGAAAAGTGCAGGTACGACTTTTTTTATTTCAATAAACAAAATGGATACATAAAAAAATTAAAATTCAAAAAATTATTTGCAACAAACTTTTCAATACTGTTATCACAAAATTTTTTATCTTCTATGAGTGTCTACCAATCCAGTAAAGAAAAATAAAGGCTTCACAGGTGCAAAAGATGGCAAATGCGTGTTGAATTTCAAAAACATTTGCCTAATTACTGGATATTTGTTAAGACAACCCAATTCAGTCTCAAAATCCAGTAGAGAAGTATTTAATTCTATTCATATGCTATCATTTTGTTCTACTGTTGAATTATCTAATATCAAAGATATGAGAAGACTCGTGATTTAAACAATCGTTTTATTTACTTTGTCAATTGCACTAAAATCTAGGAATCTAACTTACCTAGTAATGTTCGAACTGACTTTGAAAATGTTTATGTAACTGTTATATAGAATTAATAATTAATTTGTTACCAGTATGTACCTTGTTTCAATACTGAATAAAAAATTTATTCCGTTACATCACTTTTTTATATTTTTAACCGACTTCAAAAAAAGAAGGAGGTTATCTATTCGTCTGAATGTTGCTTTTTTATGTTTGTGCCCGCAGAACTCAGTCATTTCTGAACCGATTTTAAAATTCTTTATTAGAAAGGAAATGCTTACAGATTGGTCCCATTTTAAAAGAAGTTCAGAATTTTGAAAATTAAAGGGTGTCCCCATACATCATACGTGTTTTTTACGTGTATTATGAACCGTAAAGAGCACCCTTTTAAAATTTAAAAAACTGCATATCACTATAGCTGCCAATAACAGAAATTAATAAAAAATAAACTTAAAAATTAAAGGGTGTACCCATATGTGACATCAATTTAAATATATGAACCATTTGAACCATTGTAGACAATCACTTGAAAATTGGACAGAATGTCCAATACATATTTATATTCAGAAATTAAATATTTATAATTAGAAGTTAAAGGGTGTCCCAATAGTTGATGTAATTTGAAGTATATTGCAAAACTTTTGAACCGTAACAGAGATACGGTTGAAATTTACAAAGAACCTGTATATCTAAGTCCTTTATAACATCAAGTATATAAATTAAATTTAGAAACTAAAGGGTGTACCCATACTGGATACCTATCTAGACCTATCTTTTGAACCGTTATATACAAACACTTGAAAATTAGACAGAATCTCCACTACTATGTCCCGTATAATAACATTTATAAATATTTAAAATTATAAAGGGTGTCTCAAAAGTCGATGTAAATTGACGCATATGGCCTAACTTTTGAACCGTTTTAGACAGACATTTGAAATTTACAAACAATCTGTCCTTTAAAATAAGTGGTTAATTTAATATTTAACATTAAAGGGTGTCCCCTAGGTGATATTGTTTAACCTATATGGCCATATCTTTGGAACCGTTACTTTTTATTGCTATGTCAGTAATAATAAGTGTAAAAAAATAAAGGGTGTCCTCATATCTGAGGTAATTTGTCGTATATGGCTTTATCTGCTGAACCGTTATGGATATACATTTGAATGTACAGAACGTATATTACTATGTCCGTTAGAGCAACAAGTATAAAAGAATTTGATTTGAGTACTATTTCTTACAGATTAGTTCCTTTTAAATTTTTAGATGAACATATATTTGTTTTGTAGTCGGTTTTTTTTTGCAAGAATTATGGTGTAAAATATTAAAAAAAAAACGAATTTATTTCAAAATTCTCATGACCAATCATTTTTGAAAGTGGATTGAGAGTATGAATAAATGCAGCTTTTTATTGATTGCAAGTAAAAATTTTGCAATCAATTGATTTTTTTTTTTTTTTTTGATTGAAAGTAAAAAATTTGCAATCAGAATTCTTCGTTGAGTGGTAGTGCAAATTGCTAGTGAAGCTTTGCAGTTTATCACTAAGCTGCAAAAAAAATAGTGCAATAATTTCTTTTGCAATATGATTTAGTGGTAGTGCAATGCTGATTTCAATCAAAATTTAGTGCACTACCCCCATCTATGTTTAACTTAAATAAAATAATTTGCTTTTCTTATCAAATTAATTTTTTTTATTGTTGTCTTAACATTTATACGTTTGTTTTGTAAATGTTTTTCTATTCTGCAATTCTGCTGTAATTCTAGAAGTTTATTTATTAATAATTAAAAACTCGTGATTTAAAATTTTCTTATTTGGATTTAAACAGACATTGATTAAATTCTGTGTCATAAATAGATAAAAGAGATACAAATATTTATTTAAGAATGCTATCAAAAGAACGTGTTTGGTTTGGAAAACGTGATCTTTATTTTCGTGAATTCTTCATTTTCATATTTTCAAAACCCAAGCTAATTTGAATTAAATAGGAAACACATTTTTTATCTTGTTTTTAATTTGTTATTGAATCGTCAAGGATTTTTTGAAATTTTCTAAGCACGTGTTGTGGGCTTGTTGGCATTATATGAGTAGATACATAGGCCTGGGGAGACCTTAGCTACTCGTAGATCATATTTATCCAAAATAATTATCAAAAATAACAATATATGGTATATGGTTTTTTTTTGGTTATGAAAATAGTTAAATTTTTTAAACGTAGCTATTTTTAATCGCAGCCATTTAGTATTGAAAATAAACTAATCGAGAATTATATTTACTCAAAACATATTTCGAAAGAGATAAAAATCTGATTTTTAAATTTTGAAATATTTTTTTTTTAATATACCTCATATATTCATAAGCAGCCATAAAATCACGTCTTATGTTGAAGACATATGTACATATAAAATTTAATTGAACCAGGGACCGTAACTGTTATGACTTTTATTTTATTAGTTATTTCTTAACTTTTATGTTTTAAGGCAAAAATTAAAAGTTATTTTTGTCTTTTATTATTTTACTCAAAAAATTAAAGTTATTTTTTAACTTTTAATACTTTAAGGCAAAAATTAAAGTCTTGAATTAAGTATTGCATACGCTAGTTTTATTGTCTACAATTTATAGGTAATAATAATAATTGATGTATATCAGAAGTCTATAAAAATTATTGTTATTATTATATTTGTTCAGCTGTTTAATTTTACCATCAAAATTGATTCTAAGTTTTCTTCAGATAAATTAAATCTCAAATCCCTCAAAATCAATTTGAGTGCTGAAAATTACCTTTCAACACTGACTTGAGTTGCAGGTACAGAATGTACAATAAGTGCTAGTTTGTGCAGCCATGGAAGAGTAAATTTTTTACTATCCCAATATTCTAGTAAATCAGCTGCAACATCTAAGCGTTTTTCTTTGTAGTTGTGGATTTCGAAATACGCTTGTCGAATGTCAGTTAATACATCGTCGTCGTCCGAGGAGGAATAATTGATAGCAATAAAACTTGCGTATTACTATGCAAAATTTAATACATGAATATTATTTTTACCTTAAAATATTAAAAGTTAAAAAATTACTTTTATTTTTTGAGTAAAATAATAAAAGTCGAAAAAGGCACAAATTTAAAAATCATACAAAAATTTGCATGTACATCACCTATGCATCATAATGATACCAACCAAAATTTCCTACGATAATTTTTTATGTGTGGTTTTTTGATGTAAATTTTTAAAAATAACTGTTATTTTCTGTCCCTGAATTGAACAAGTGAAGTGAAAAAAATATTTCGATAAAATTTTTTCAAAAAATGTCAAATAAAAGTTACAAAAAATTTTTGATAAAATTAAAAAAAAATTTTCGATAAAATTTTAAAAAAATTTTTGATAAAATTAAAAAAAAATTTCTATAAAATTTTAAAAAAATTATCTATAAAATTTTTACAAAAAAATTTCCATAAAATTTTTACAAAAAAATTTCCATAAAATATTTACAAAAAATTATCGATAAAATTTTTACAAAAAAATTTTCATAAAATTTTTACAAAAAATTATCGATAATAATTTTACAAAAAATTTTCGATAAAATTTTTACAAAAAATTTTCGATAAAATTTTTACAAAAAAAGTTGTCTATATCTTTATATTATATTTGTGATAATGAAGTTGAAAATAATAAAAGTAAAACATAACAGAGTAAGGAAATATTTAACATAACTATGGTGAAGGGTATATAAGATTCGGCATGGCCGAATATAGCATTCTTACTTGCTTTTTAATTTCGTTTTTTATAAATGGATAATTTTTGTAAATTAGCCAATTTTATTACTTATAAGAACTATGGAGACCCCCAGAAAAGTAGTCTAGTTATGCCGGTGACTGGCAATAGCCTTTAAATTCATATAAACCTTTAAAAATAAATACAATGCTGTTAAATACAATGAGATGGTGTAGTTTAAATGGTTAGGCACGTTGACTACTAAACAATGGTCAATGGTTGACTACTAAACAATGGTCACGAGTTCTCAGCCGTGGAAACATACATTTTTCTGATATGTTTTAATATTCTCTTTATAATAATAAATATCACAGCAACCTCCTTCGCCGGTATTAGCACATAGCACTAAATCGCCGGCGAAGTAAAATAATTATATATTGGCTATGCTAGCTTCAAACTAATTCGCTTAAATAACACCAGAGACGCTTGCAACACTGTTTTAAAAATAATCACAACGTGCAATTGTAATGTTGCCATAAGCGAAGCTTTACTATCCCACTAACCAGCTGCCTTATCTACTACTATCCCTTTCCAAAGGAAGTAACACAGTTAACATAGGCATTAATTGCGTGAGTTTTACTTCTCTTTATTAAAAAAATAAATTTTAAATCAACATTAAGGAATTATATTTTTTATTTGGGATAGTGCCATTGCTACCAAAACCATCAATATCTCCTAAAAGGCATTAATTTTTTTGTTTTTCTATTTTCTATTCTTGGTTTTGCTATTTTATCTCTTGTACTTTTAACGAAAAAAAGTTATAGTTCAATAAAAAAATCATAATTAAAATAATTTATATTTTCTGTATTTTAACTTTCATAATTTTAATTTTTCATTAATAGCGTGCTATTAACCCAAATTATGCTCAATTAGCATCAACAGGAAACCTTAACCGAAATTTTCTTTAATTAAAAAAGAATAATATGGGTAAAACAAATAAAGGAGTTGCTGTCATTGCTAACCGAAAGTTGGTAAATAATAAAGAAAAATATCAAATAAGAGGAAAGCTTTAGGTTAGGTAATGGTAGACTTCGTTCTCACCAACTGAAGATTGATGATTGAATGCAGTTTTTCTCGTATTCCTTTTTCTAATTTTCGTTGGTTAAATAAAAAAAGCATTCCATTTTGCTAGCGTCCTTCAATATTTTGTTCGATTTTGCTTTAAAAGCAATCCACACCAAAGACCCTTACGATTTTAGTTTTTTTTTAAGAGAAGTAACACTCATTCAATTAATGCCTACATTAACTGTGTTACTTCCTTTAGAAAGGGATAGTAGTAGATAAGACAGATGGTTAGTGCGATAGTAGAGCTTCGCAAGCGCTTCTGGTGTTCTTTTTGGCGAATTAGTTTGAAGCTAGCATAGCCAATTAATAATTATTTTATTTCGCCGGCGATTTAGTGCTATGTGGTAATACCGGCGTTTTTAATTCCGCCATAAGATATGCTACGTATCAGGTTATGTATTTTTTTTACTTTATAAATAGTAAAGTATTCATATCCGGTTAGTTCAACTGCGTACTTTCACTGCTTTTTCTCTACTTTCTAAGATGTTTTTGCGGAAAAAAGTATCCTATATTGGGGCCAGGATACTTAGGTACCTCCTCACAAAATTTTGTTAAAATCCATCCCGTTTTTACGTGAAAGCAGACAGACGGAAGTGAGTTACTATTTTATTATATGTACATATGCATATGTAGATATAGATTACCTAATTTGTATAACAATATTCTTAAACTACTATTAGAAGTCAGAGAGAACAAAAGAACTTAAGCATTAAACACATAGACGGCAGCAGGATACCGACTACAACTTGTCAAAATTAAAATGCACACGTTTATATGAAGACGATTATTTTAACGACATCATAGCTACATGACTACACGACCACCGTTGTGGCTGTAGTCAACTTAGCCTAATTTCTATTTTTGTATGCGATAATTTCATTTTATTCAACAAAATAAAATGTCACAAAATAAAAAATTACAAATTAATTTACAATCAAAAGGTTTTGAGCAAATATATTTATTTTGATATGATAAAAGTATTTTTTGAAAAAGTAATAACAAATATGTCTCTCTACAACATTTTAATAGTTTTGATATATGTAGCTGACGTCTTCAATATAAGTCAGTAGCTGACTACATTGTAGCCAACGGCATTGTGTTTAATGCTTTAAGCCTAACTTTGACAATGCATTTATATATTTATAACATGGAAATGTCATTGTGAGAGATAGGATTCAAAAAAGTTATAAAATTGTTTGAAATGTAAGTGCCATGCTTGGTAATATTGAATGAATGAACAACAATTACAAATCCTTCTAATTTTAGAACACACCTCGTACGTTTATATTTAATAGATACTACTTATAAAAATTAATAATTACATTAAATGATATCGAACGAACACACATTATCAGATTGATGAGAACTTTGCAATTGTTGCAACAAACGCTAAAGACCTAAATGTCACGTATTTGTAAGTGAAATACAATTTTTGACATGTCTCAGAAATTGTATTTAAATACATGACGCTGGCAAGCAGAAGCATCAGTCACCAATAGTTGTTGCCTTGAAATTTAAGTTAAAAAAGAAGAGCTGCTTCTCAAACAGAGTGTATTTGGAAAAAAACAGAAAAATGAATCAATTTTTCATAGTACTTTGCCTTGCAATAGTTGTAAGTATTTTAGAATGTTATTCTTTATTCTTGTATCGTTATTTAGAGTGTTTTCAATTTCTTTAGGCATTTGCAAAAGTTTATGGGTATTCAGCCGGTAGGGGTTACCAAAACCAAAAGATTTGTTCCGATGCAAGTGCGGGTGAATATAATCATCTTGCTGATACTGGTGGTGCTGGCTATGGCGGTGCTGGCGATGGTGCTGCTGGCTATGGTGGAGCTGAAGTTAGTGGCTATGGAGGTGCTGGCGATGGTGGTGCTGACGATGGTGGTGCTAGCTATGGTGGTGCTGGCGATGGTGGTGCTAGCTATGGCGATGATGGTGCTGGGTATGGCGGTGCTAGCGATGATGGTGCTGGCTATGGCGCTGATGGCTATGGGGGTGAACAAAGTAAGCCATATCAACCTGCTGACAATTGTCAACCCAAAAATAAAGGAGAAATACTCATCCATCGACCTGCAGATATCATTGTCAAACGTCCTCCCACCAAAGTCGTAGTCAATCATCCCCCACTAGTAGTCAAACCTGCTCCAGTTGTTTTGCACAAGCCCCCAGCAGTCATTGTTAACAAGATGGTCGTCAAAAATAAACCATGTCCTATTAAGGTTGAACCCGTTTACGTTAATGTCGTTAAACCCCCACCAAAAAATTACTATGTTAAAGAAAAACCACAATGTGGTTGTGTTCCTCAACCTCAATCCCCCGTCAGTGTTAATGCAGGCTATGCACCAACTGGTCAGGCTGTCGATGGTGAAAATGGCTATCAATTAGTACAAAACAATCACGCATTATCCGCTTTAAGCAATCTTTTTGGCTCAGGTAGCTACGGTCAAAATTCTGCTGCCCCTCTTTTCCCGTACAACGCTCCATCATACTAGACGTACTCATTACGAAATATTATTTTTTACTTTTAATAAAACATTTTTTAAGACAAATACTAGATGTACTCATTACGAAATATTATTTTTTACTTTTAATAAAACATTTTTTAAGACAAAAAATTATGTTTTTGAAACTTTTCTTATAATAAAAATCTTAATAATTTTACTCGCCGCCAAGTGAGCTAACTTTTTAGTTCAGATTACTTTACATGTGCTCAATGATTAGATACCTGATCACCGCATTCGATATCGAGTAAATTCCATCGTGATTTTTCATTTTGGTATCATGGCAAACGATATCGAATAAAAAGTATCGTAATTTCCTTCGAAAGGAAATGTTTTAACCCGTGTTGTCTTGTTCACTTGATGACTTATTATTAATTTATTACAATTTGATATTAATATCGATACGATACATGTCGAATTGCATAATTATGAACTTATGAGCTGAAGTGAACTAATGAGCTTAACTGAACTAAGGAGTTGAACTGAACTAAGAAGCTGAACCAAGGCGAATTCATACCAGGTGTGAGCAGTAGGACAACAACTACAACAAAACAACAACTTTGACATTAGATTAGCAGATATGAAACAATGTGTTTTTTGACAAGACATTAGCAAAAAAACGAGAGCAAAAAACAATCAACTGGGCTATCGACTCCACCTGGTATGAATTCGCCTTGAGCTGAACTAAACTATATGAGGTCAGTGTGGTGATCAGCTAATTTAGGTCAGTTAAGTGATTCGTTCAACGTAACTAGATCGTTCATGAACAACACAATTTTATTCCATCGCCCACTTCACAAACTTGTTCATTTCAGATTGTAAATTTATGCAATAAGTAAACATTTCCCATGAGTGGCGACCAGTTTTTTATTTCAGTTTTCAACACTTCTTACAAATCCCGAAATCACACCTAAATTTCCTATTGGAATTTTGGTTACAATAAAGTTAGGTTTAAGGAAAGCTTTAAAGTACAATTAGTGGATTCTTTATTCAACAAAATTACTGAAGAAGTTATTTTTAACGAGAATATGAAATATTCTAATTAATAAAATATTCATTCAATAACAATTCTTGCCCTCTTAATAGACGCAGTTTGTCCGAAATGCGACAGAAGTCCAGTAACAGACGAAATCTTTGACTTTCATGATCAGTGTTGTATGGATGACTACCGTGCTAGAAATAAAAAATCACGTAATTAATAAACTGCCCTCGTAGTAGTCGCAGCCTGCAAATTTTTTTATTGTATTGTAGCAAAGGGTAATAGTTAACTGTAACTGTTATTGAAATTTGCTACGCTAGAAGCACCAATAGTCACGGAATTATCAAACCGCCCTCAAAATTAACACAGCTTAAGCAAAATTCGACAGTTGTCCAGTACAGTCCAGTCATAGATAATATATAATATTTTCGGTACCTTTTCAAATCCTTTTATCCCTATAGTTTTAGATGTTGAATATTTACAAAAGAATAGCAAGTGCATTTGTGAATATTTTGTTAGTTTATAGCAATGCGAATTCATACCAGGTGTGAGCAGTAGAGCAACAACTACAACAAAACAACTACTTTGACATTAGATTAGCAGATATGAAACAATGTATTTTTGACAAGGCGTTAGCAAAAAAACGAGAGCAAAAAACAATCAGCTGCGCTATCAACTCCACCTGGTATGAATTCGCCTTGGTTTATAGTAAAAAATATGCAAAACGTAGCAGTTTCATACGTTTTGCATATTTGTACGGACGGTAATTTTACGATATACACATACAAAATTACGTGTTTATTTTGACGTTATGAAATACATAGATGTTGTAGCAAGTGCACTTCTGTATATTTTTAAATACTTTTGTGTATTGAGTTCTCCAAAAAGGATCATACTCATACTCATTTCCGATTCGCATCAACTTAGAAACCGATAACTGATAACCGATTGTTTTTCTGCAACTTAGATGATATTTTAAAAAGGTACGCATTATCAATCGGCTCTATTTCCGTTGGCCTTGTAGTTTAAAAACGAAATAAAAACGACAATTTGGCATTACAGTTGGCGTTAACGACACTCGTCGTAAATATATCGGTATTCTCTATTTTGAAACGAAGATAGAAACGACAATAAAACATTCGTTCTCTGTCGTCATCATTGTAGGCAACTAAATTCAAACGACAAGAAAAAAAATTTTAAATGAAAAAAGTACATTTATTTTGTTCGAAATTTTAGTTTCTTAAAAGGAAAAATAACCCGCTTATGTTAAGTGTTTACGAAAGGGCATAAAACTCTAAGATTTAGTGATTTTCGAAGCGAAAGTACCGAGAAATTAAATCCGTTTGGGCCTCCAGTTCTTGATGTAGAAGGTTGGCATAAAGAGGGTAAAACTAAATCAGGAGAAAATATCAATTAAAATGTTTTTTTTTTATTAAAATAAATCAAGATAAAAAGGAAGCTCTGAATCCAGAGCAACAGGGGAAGGCTGCTATAAACAGCTGCAATTTTTCCCATTGGGGGAAGCGGTGTCAACCCTATTAAATATTGAAAAACAAATTAAACCGAAAGGAAACGTAGTGGTATTCGCTGAGCATAAAGAAGTTAGATCGCTACTAATCGAGTTTCGTACTTAGAATCTGGGATGGCAAAAATGTTAACGTTCTGTCGTAGTATCTTCGGATGTATATTTATATCCATTATGTCATCATCATCACTTGAACTTGAAAAATAAAATTCAGTACTCGCCATATTTTGTTAAAACTTACAAACTTTTCAGAAATGTACAAAAATGTCATAAATAATAACACAAAAAATTGCAGTGCTACCACACTTTATTAATTTTTCTTTTTGTTGTTTTCGATAACGGTTCTTCATCGTTTCAATATATTTCAAGAATACGAATTTAGGAACGAAACGACGATAAAAACGACAACGACATAGAAACGACAATTAAAATTAAAACGCCAACGGGAATAGGGCCGAATATTGTGTACTGAGACTATGAAATACTATACTTTGTCGTTCCCACAACAATTGTATCTTTGCTTCGGAACGACCCGAGCATCGCTTGGCCAAAGATTGTCATCTCAGCAACACCTGCACTATCCGAGTTGTTTCCTCCGGCAACCACTTCCGACAGCAGCAGAGCTGTTACAACAACAAGTATACTTTGTTGAAATACAAGGCAATTGGCTAGTGCTAGCAATTTCTACTGCTTTCAAATAGTCGATACTACTCAATACTTTTCAATTGGTTAACTCAAAAAAAAAAGATCAATTACTCTAGAAAATTGGCGTGTTAAAAATCAGTCATTGTGAATTGGGAACAGGTTTGTTCTTGTAATTAAAAAACAATTTCCTTTTTTTTCCCACTCGGGAAAATTAGCTGAATTTTTAATTTAACTATCGGTTAAATTTTAAGGGCCGATGTTGAGTCTGAACCACACCTAAACGTCAAGATTTTTTCTGCCTTTAATTTGACATTTCTCAATTTCAGACTAACTCAATTTGAACCGTGGAAAGATACACAATCGAGCAATGGTCAGAATGGTGGCAAGAAATGGCAGCGTTGGATTTTCGAAGAAAATCATCTTCAGTGGTGAGGCACATTTTCACCTCAGTGGATTCACCAATAAGCAGAGTTGCCGCATTTGGGCGATCCACAAAGAGTGACTGTTTGGTGCGGTTTATGCGCTAGCGGCATCATAGGGCCGTATTTTTTCCAAAATGAAGCCGATCAGACAGTTACTGTGAATGGTCTTCGCTATCGTGAAATTATAACGAACTCTTTATGGCCCGAATTGCAAGATATGGATGTGGAAGATATGTGGTTTCAACAGGACAGTGCCACTTGCAACACAACAATCGAAATAATGGCTCTTTTGCGCGACAAATTCAATAGCCGTGTTATCTCACGTGGTGGCGATGTCAATTTGCCGCCAAGATCATGTGATTTGACACCGTTGGACTTCTTTCTTTGGGTTTATTTGAAAGAAAAGGTGTACGTCGATAAGCCAGCAATAATTTAAGAGCTAAATGATTAGATAATTCGGCATATTAACGTCAAAGAGCCTCAATTATGCCTCAGCGTTATCGAAAATTTGGAGCATCGGATGGAGGTGTGCTGCCGAGTTCGTGGCGGCCATTTGGCCGATATTTTGTTCCATTCATAATTGAACCATACCAATATTATCAAAACAAAAAGAAATGACAATAATTTCCTAAATAATCGGTTATGTTCTGTAATCCGAAACCGAGTGAAATTGAATCCGAATGAAATTTTAAATTGTCGTAACTTTTAAATCTTACAACATTTTTAGATTATTTTTTATACATTTGATTAAAGACCATTCACATAACTTCCTTGATTGATAAATAAAAATAATAGGCGCAACTAAGTAATATTTTTCTTTAAAAATTTATTCGATTTCAATTTCACTCGTTTTCGGATTACAGAACATACCCGAATTTGTGTTTTATTCAAAATCAACATCGGTCCTTACAAATTTAACTACCCTTTACATATAAACATTTTAAAAAACAAAAACTTTTTCTTGTTCTTACATTATTTTGCTGTCAAAAAACATCAAGATGTTAAAGTGACAGGTTCCTTTTATAATAAGTCATGTTCCCTTTCCCCTCAAGGATTTATTAACACTTAAATAAGTATTTAGCATAAAATGAAAAATTTTGTTTTTTTTATTTTACTAGAAAATTATTGATAGTTTTAAAAAATTCATATTTTAATCACTTTCGAAAAAGGTCGCCATATTTTTAATTATACTTTTTTCTGTATTGAGATTTATTCACTTTTTGGCAAAATTTAGCTACTAACATTATTAACATCATTTATCACAATTCTGCTGAGTTATTTACGAAGTCGTTCCAATTTTACGTTTACCAAACTGTAAAGTGTCTATAATGCCCAATATGAGTTCTAGAAATGTCTGTGCCTTGGCAGCTGCCTGTTGTTGATATTCCACGTCACGTTTAAATTGTTTTAGGAAATAATTTGCTCGGTTAGATTTTTGCCACAAAGAAGTCCGATCTTCAATAACACTGGCCGCATTTAAATAAAAAATCTTAAGTAAATAAATAAATTTAATTAATATAAAAAACTTAATTGCTTTAAATATTTACTTTTTCATTTAGCAAAAGTAATAAAAAAGACCAGCATAAACATTTTACACCTGATCCAAGTTCCATTATATTCTAATAATTTATACGAATATATAATTTTTGTTTAATTTTTTGTTTTTAATTTTTACTTATTTTATAATGTTGTATTCGATTTCTTACAACAAACTGTTTTGTTTTCGTAAAAAGCATAGAACTTTATCGCTTTTATCGTGTGTAAATATTTTGTAAAATAAAGTTAAATAAAAATGAATTTCATTTTTATTTCTTAACGGAAATTGTTTACACACGTCAAGGTAACATTTGACATTAACCTTTACGTTTGAGAGAACATTATTGAACATGAAATGTATGTCAATTAGAATTTTTATAAATAAAGCTATATTTATCTTACTAGGTAGTGTCGTCCGCCCACTTGATTTAGTAGTTCGACATGTCAAAAGTTGTATGGTTTCAGAAATTTTATTGTGTAGAAGTGAGAAGGCAATAAAACACATACAAGCCTTCTCAATCTTCTTCTATGTTTTTTGACATTTCGAACTACAAGCAACAACAAAATGCCATGTTGTTCTTGTATTGTTGTATTAGTTGTAGGGACGCCACTACCTAGTCAAAAAAAAAATATACCTTGGTATAAGTCTTAAAAAAAATAATTTTTCTTTCTTGGAAACTTACACGATTTCTGGGACTTCTTGTCGGGAACTCTGAAAATTAAAAACTATCAAAAATTTCAGTTGCAGAGTTGCAATTATATCTGGTTGTTTTTAAAAATTAAAAAGCTATTTATTGAAAAAAAAAATTAACTGGTAATTATATTATTATATACTCTTCACCAGAGGGAGGTGGAAAGGCTATATATATCGCATTGTTTTAGAGGCGATAACTGCTGATTTTACAGTTCTCGGTTGTTTTGTGGTTACTTTGGGGGGGTCGTAAAGCATCTTGGGTCCGATAAACAACACGCGCATCATTGCCAATTTTCTTTTAAGGGCGATCAGATCCAGGGATGCCAGATATGCCGATTTTTCGAAAAATGTGGCGATTTTTAGAGGCATTTTGCAACGTGGTTATTTTCTTAGCAATTTTTACGCTTTTTGATGAGCAATGAATTTTATATTCGCCTTTATTATGATTTTTTTCCCCGAAAAAATTCCCTTTTTACTGAAGTCAATATTTCAATAAATAAATTTTTAACGTCATCGAAAAAAGCCCCTATATAATGAATTTCATAATCATCCTTATTATGAATATTTTCCGCCAAAAAAATTCCCTTTTTACTGAAATGAATAATTCACTCAACTTTTTTTAACGTCAAGGTCAACGTTTAACGTCAAGTCAAAAATGACCCTATGATGAATAGTTTTTTCTTTCGAAATTTTTTTGATTTTTCTCTTTGTTGCATTCACATCATGTTTGCTGTGGTGGGGAACTGTATTCAAAATGTACAAAGTATTTATTTCTTCTAATTCTCCTAATCTATACATACATATCTATAAGTATACATATAATAAAACAGTGACTTTCGGCCTATATGGCTGTGTTTACATCACGTAAAAGCTACTGGATGAATTTAAAAAAAAAAGTTTGTGAGGAGGTACATTAGTATCTCTGTTCAAATAAAGCATACTTTTTTCCGTAAAGGTATCTTTTTTCCAAGCGAAAAATTACCGAAGTACGCAATTTTACCGATTCAATGGTACTGCAAACTTCGCATTGTTATCAGCGAGGTGTTGCACTAATAGTTTAATAGGGCCCGATTATCGTTTACAACACAGAAAAGTTGTGTTGTCTCGTCTACATTATGGTACCATGGCACTTTCTCCGGCCAACATCTGGATTTAGTTGCATCACCTCTACGAACTTCTCCATCTGCTTTTTAATTGTTATATTTCTAAGAAATATTTTACGTTATGGTTATAAATGCCTAGCAAAAATAATAAAACATCAAATCTTTCCACATTGTTTTTTTTTTCAACTTATCGCGACAATAAGACAACACGTAATAAGCAGTTGTAAGATTTTGATAAAAGAAGTTGGCCTGTCACAGAATTTGTTCGGAATGGTTTTGATTACGAATTTTCAATTCGATCGAATTTGTTTTGCCTTCTTCAGACTTTGATTGATTAGCTTCATTTCGATAAATTCTAGTTTTTTTAGTTTTAAGTTAAATGTGGCAAATTGCTCACTAAATATGGCTATATTGTGAAAACCAACACAAAAACATATGGTTATTAAAGAAGAAAATAAAGTTAAATAGAACAGACAAATTTTTATATTAAATTAAAAAAAGTTTCAAACAAAAAAATGCCTGGAGTTTCAATCGTTGCGGTTTTGACTGCACAAACACGACAACACTCCGCCGAAAAATTGAGACGTAGGAGTTTAATGGATGCCTCGAATCCCCTTTCTTGTCCAAACGCAGTGTAAGTGTTCTTATTTTTGCCACAATCAGACATACTACATATAAATGTAATTACATATGCATTTTAAGGTTTATAAGTTATTATCGACTAAGCAAAGAAGCATTTGTAATGGTTTTAAACAAACTAAGTCGTCATTAAAAAAAATTCTTCAATTCCACCAATTATACAAGTGACGACCACACTGCGGTTTTTGGCCACAGGCTCGTTTCAAGGTGTTATAGATAAGTATTGTGTACATTTGTCACAAGAACATAAATGATTAAATATATTACTTTTAGCTAAGGACAGTGATATTAATTTTGGGTGGAGTACGGTTTCAACGTTGATGTGGAGGGTAATAAAAAATAAAATAAAAAATTTAGTTAAAAGCTTAACAAATTATTTTTTTTTATTGGAAGAAGCAAGTTTTAAGTTTGTTTTTGTACAAAAAATACGAATTCGATCATGAAATTAAAAGTGGTTTCATTTCCAGGAAATTTGTCGATTTTGATTTTCTGAAGAAGCTTTTTCGGAATTGAAATAACTTTCTAAATGAATTTCTGTGACAGGCCTGTATAACTCCAAATTGCCATAGACAACTAAAATTGTGACAAATATAAAACACTAAAATAATTAATGTTCTGAACAATAATCGGGGCCATAATAAATCATAACTGTGGGAATGAATGGCATAATGATATAAATCAAAAACAAGCATATCTAAAAATTAATCGCGATTCTACAATAAAACAATTTGTACATACAAGAACTAAAAACAGGAAGAAAACTAATGAGCTCAAGTGAACTAATGAGCTGAACTGAACTAAGGAGCTGAACTGAACTAAGGAGCTGAACTGAACTAAGGAGCTGAACTAAACTAAGGAACTGCACTAGGGAGCGTTACTGAAATAAGGAGCCGAACTGAACTAAGGAGCTGAACTGAACTTCGGAGCTTATATGAGTTCAGTGTGTTGATCAGCTCACTTAGGTCATTAGGTGTTTAGTTTCACTGAACTAGGTCGTTCATGAACTACACTATATTTCTTACAAAAAAAATCTTAGTTTTTCTTACTTGCTATATATTTTTATTTTTGTGTTTTTTTTTTGCAGTTTTACAATTTTTTTGTTGGTTTTTTAATAGATAATAAAAGTTATAACTTATTAAAAATACCTTATATAATTTTTATATACAAAGATTTAGTGATGAGACGATGTTTTTAATAGGAATTATAAAAGTTTTTTAATTTTAATTTATTAATAAAAAAAATTATGAATTTTTTAAGAAGCTCTTGTTTGAAGCAATAAGTCTTAATAGCTAAAAGTTGGAAGGGTGTAGTTATCAAAGATAATAATAGAATTTAAACTAAATGTATATAAATTAGAGAAATAAAATCGAAAGAAAATCTAGGCGAGAAATTTTAAATAAAATAAATATGGCCATAGTTACAAATATTTATAGAGAGATTAAAACAAAAAACTCTTAACGAAAAGTTATTTTTATATAATAAATATTTTTTAGGTTAAAATACCTTTATCGTTTATTTGCCAGAAATTTAAAATATTTTTAGTATTTACGGGAATTAAAAACTTAATATTGTTTTTTTACGTAAATAATAATTTCTGCTAATGATATGAGTGTAGTGAGTGGGATGAAGTATATAGTTTAAACGAGAATGTTTGTAGATTTTGGAAAATTTAAAAAATATATATTTTTTGAAATCGATATTAAATTAATTAAAACGAACACCATTTTTAATGGATTTTCGTATAAAATTTGAAAGTTTCAACAATTTTTTACAAATACGAACGGTCCTGCCGAGTTCCGTACCCTCGAACTGCTAATATTTTTTGAATATGTTTGTTAACGATTTGTTTTAATAATAAATATAACCATGGCAAATAACAAAAAAAAGGAAAGAATGAGATGAGATGAAAATTAGAAAGAATATGATATAAAAAAATATACTTAAAGTTGTTTTTGTTATAAATACATATCAAGATATTGAAAATCGTAATATTTAATATTCTATCAAGGCACTTTAGAAACTAAAGTAATTTTTAATTTAAGAATTTCCTTGTCCACAAAGAAATCTTTATGCAAACACAAAGTTGTAAATGTTTTTCCTTTATATAATGTAAAAAATGTTAAAAGTTAATGAAAACTGTTTACTGTTTAAACAATATGCAAAGTTTTTTAAAACATTTTTTTTAACAGAACGTAATATTTATAACAATTTAAAATCTTTAAATTTTTAAGGTGTGTTTGAGGGATGTAAGTAAAAAGTAAAGAAAAAGAACTTTTTGTTAATATTATTATAATTAATTATAAGAATAAAAAAATGTACTTATAGCATAAATAGTGTGATAATAAAAGGAGATGAAAAATGTACGAAAAATACATTATAAATATTTAGAACAATCATCATATAAAAAATCAGTTTAAATTGTAAAAAAAAAAACAATTTAAAATATTTATTTTTAATCATTAGTTTGTTGTTGTACGTCGTTACGTGGTCCATTGTTAGTATCGTGCGGCAAAGGGATAGAAACTGGCGTTTTATTAGCAGACAATGGTGTTGCCAGTTGCTGCACATGTTGGGGAGTTACTTGCTGTTGAGGAGGTAGCAGTGGTGGTGGTTGCAAACAATAGTAACCCTACAGAAGAGTCAGAGAGAAAAAAGAAAATAAGTAGATGTTAAATATTTTAGAAAATTAATTCAACAATAAAGCACAAAAATAATTTAAATCTTAACCGGTCTGTGGAACAAAAAAAGAATATATTTCGATGATAGTTAGCGCCTATTAGATGATCAAACGCGACATGTGAGCACGGCCTGAACTGAGAGAGAGTGATTTGTTAATACACTATAATGCCAAGTTTGTAAAATATTGAAGAGTGAGGGCGCGTGAAATAATTGCTGCTTTGGTAATTGATGAATTATTGGAAGACGACAATCAGAAAAAAGAATGAAACTAATTCGCAAAAAAAGAGTAGTTTGCTAAAAGACAAAAACAAAATTATTGAAAGAATTGGAAACAAAGGCACCTAACCACTACAATTTTTTTTTTTTTTAAACAACTTTAATTGTTGCAATTGTTTCTACAATTTTTTCAAAAGCTTTTTGTATGCCGCCCGACTTTTGTTTAAAATTTCGTTATGGTAAACTTAATTTTTTATTTGCCGTATTTATGGCACTCTTTCGTGGACTTCAATAAATTCTCTTAAAAAAAATTTTACCATTTCGCTTACGAAAAGACAAATGATATTTATACTGTATTTGAAATGCATTAAACGCGGCTAACAAATACGTATTTCGCCCTATTACAAGAGTTCGATGGCATTTCATCAGTCTGTGCTCACTTTTCGCGCTTGATCGTCTAATAGGAGCTAGGCTTTAAGAGAAAAATATTTGAAAAAATATCAACTATACAAGATTTACATTTTAAACAAACAAAATTAATAATAACATCAAGGTAACGGACACAAATTATTACCTGAGTACCAATAGAAGGATGTGGCTGGGCAAAAGCCGTTTGATTAGATGGTGTGGAAGGTGTGACCTGATGAGAGAAGGGAGGAGCAAGTAAGTGAACGCCATTTGTGGAAGCCGGTAAGGGTCCACTTACACCACTTGAACTACCTCCAATGGCATTTACACCGTTTGCTGAATAATAAAACGGCATGGCTGGTGGTGGATAGTTGGGGCATTGTATTTGCATGCCCGGCGGTTGCATGGCCATAGAGGCGGCACCGTTATTAGCTGTAACTTCTGAATTACCAATATTTTCCATATTATCCGATCCAGAACCAGAATTAAGCATACTTTGTGTTTGGGGTGGTGGTGGTGGTAGACCACAATGTGTTATTATTTGAGGAGGTGGTCCTGTAATATAATTTGTATGCATCCCCAGACCAGATGTCTGATGTGCCCCAGCTGCTGTTGGATGTGCAGCAAATATACCATAGGATGAAGGAGCAGGTGGTCCTGCCGCCATTGGAATAGGAATGTAAACACCACCTGGCGTAGATGGCATAGAAACGGCCAATTGGCCATTATTGCCAGCTGCTGAAGTAATTCCATCGTTCATTTGATCTGAATTGTTGACATATGCAACCCTAACATTGGAATTGTTTGTCGTTGCTGGTGTCTGCATATAAAGAGTATATAATTTAAACGGTACAACAATAACAATAACAAAATTAACTGCAAGAGATTATCAATACGATGAGAACCTACAACGAAACAGCCTATCCTTTAAAAAAAATTCCTGCACGTGACTTCACGATAACTGTCTTCCTATTGGCTAATAATTCTAATTGGATAATAAGTGTTATTTTGATTGCAGAGTTCCAAATATTTGCATATTTGATATTTTTCTTTATACGTAATTATTGGAAGCAATTTGTTGATTACAGACTTTGAAACCCTTACAATGGGCCAACTACGTCATATAACGGAAAATCATGCGCATAGTGTAATCTTGTGTCTGTCAATCTTGTACATAACCAAGGCGAAACTTTTATTACCAGGTGAGAGCACTAGGCACAACGAAAGATATTAGCGCACAACTAAGAGAATAGCGAAAAAAAGAAGAGTAAAAAAATAGTCAGCTCAGCTCCTCTATCGCTCTCAGTTTTTTCATATAAAGATTAGTAAATTGATCTTCCAAAATATGCTAAAAAATGTCATATATACAAATATTTGTGTTTTAAATGTTTATTTAAAATACGTTTATTTGACATCACGTTTTGGGATATAAAGTTGGTTTTTAGTGTTCCCGTACTTTTGAACATTTTTGTCTCTTATAGAGTATATTTTTGTCTACCCTCATTTTACCGAACTTTTCCCAAAAAGTATGAGATCGCACCTACTATATTTTAATAATTTTGGTAAGTGGATAATTGAATAGCTCAGGGGCCTAATTCCCGCATTCGATATCGAGTAAACTATCGAATCGAATAACAAATTCGATACGAGTCGAGTAAGCTAATTATGCCATTCGACATGTATCGAATCGTTATTTATATCAAATTGTAATAGATTAATAATAAGTGAAGAAGAAAACACGGTTTAAAAACATTTCCTTTCGAAGGAAATTACGATACATTTTATTCGATATCGAGTGCCATGATAACAAAATGAAAAATACGAGAGATTTTACTCGATATCGAATGCGGCGATTACACCCCAGTATTCTCCATTCTATTTTACAAGATGTTGTTCAACTTATGTTGCTTTGTAGAACCCAAGGGCCGTTCTTGTGGATTACTCCGAGATGTTCTTGTAATTTTTTTAATTTTTTCCGCACCGTGAAAAAAAGTCTACATTTTTTGTAATAGAACAAATATTGCACAGTGATTCAAATTTAATAAAAATTATTATATTTTATTTCTTCTATATCTTTCGACTTCTTTAGAAGATGAGAGCTTCAACTTGCTAATAAATCAGATTAGACCATGAGTTGAAATTTTCTGCGCATGTCGGCCTAATGACGCCACTAAAGTCTTTCTATTGGCTAATAATTCTGACTGAGAGTATAACTATAAATTATGAGAGTTTTTAATAGCTTAAAGTTTAAAAAATTTGGTACAATCGACACATCAGTGGTTCATTGGTACACTTAATTCTATTTTGGTACAATTTCATATAAAATATATTTACATTTCTAATTATATAGTTCTCCCCCTCTCTCTCTCTCTCTCTCTCTCTCTCTCTCTCTCTCTCACCTAACTAAATTTCAACATTCTTGTTTTATATTCAGGATTTTGTAGGCCTTGTGCTTATGACATGATATAAATAGGTATTTTGTTATTAAATTAGCAAAACAAAAACAGAAATTTGAAGAATCATAGTCAGTTATCGGTATTCTATAAAAATCCTAGTATAGAAGTTCTGATTTGTCCTATTTAAATGTTCTGTATGTATGTATGTATGTATGTATGTATGTATGTATGTATGTATGTATGTATGTATGTATGTATGTACCAAATTTTGGTGCAATTGATGCTGATTTGGTACAATTTTATCATTGGGGCGGTACAGTTTAAACATTTCCAGATCCCAACACTGTTCGGTAATGGTAGACTGACTTTGCTCTCACCAACTGACGATGAATGATTGAATGTGATTTTTCTTGTATTCCTTTATGTGAGTTTGGTTGGTTAAATAGATGATGTTTACAACCTAACACTACCCAAAGTTAATAGAAACGAATAGTGCTGATGACGCACGTAGCTGTCCAAAAATTGCATTCCATTCTGCTAGTGTCTAAAATTAAATTTTCCCAATTATTATTTAATAATAATCTCACCTAATTTGTAATTTAAAACTATTCTTTCTTAGAGAGAATAAATGAAAACGAACTTAGCTCGACTTCAAATTTCATCATCGGTATGTAAAATAAAAAGTTCGTCTAATAAGATTTAAAATATTCAATATTCGAACTATCGTTCGCAACAGGTTTGATATATTATAAACACAAAGTTCTGCTTGCAAGCATAATTCCCGATAATATAAAAAATTAAAGACTAGAAAAATTTGTGCTATGAGGTCGGAAGCCATCATAACACATACAATATACATATCTATTTGTATAAATTCATCAAAACTTTTTTGGCAATCTTTTTCAGCAGAAAGAAAACGGAAATAAGAATTAATAATTAAAAAAAAGTTACAAAAACTTTAAACTGGTACGACGCTAATAATACATATAAACATACATACATATAAACTTTACATATAATAATACATATAAACTTTGTACTTACATGACAATTTCTTGATTCCACTGAATTTACTCGAATCGATGCCTCATAATTGGGTGACATTTGTCGAGAAGTTTCCGTTGATGATGCATATGATGAATGTTGGGAGTTTGCATGCGGCATTGCTTGAAAATGATGTTGCTGATAAGTAGTCTGTTGCTGTGTGTTATTCCGTGTAGTATTTTGTAAATTAGCAGCGTTATTATAATTATTATTCGAATACTTTGTGTTGTTATTATTATTATTATTGTGGTGAAAAAAGCGCTGATTATGCTGTGAATGATTTTGATGATATTGCTGCTGCTGCTGTTGTCCAGAATTTTGCGAATTTTGATTTGAATTGTTACGTTGTGGCATTTGACGATCTTTGCCACTGAAATAACGAGAACTATAACGGCGTTGATTATGATTATGGTTATTATTTTTATTACCACCACCACCACCAGTGGTTGTGTTCACATTAGCGTTATTGTGTTTATTTAAATGATTTGCTGTTATATTCGTGTCATTAGCATGTGGAGCCTCAGTTTGCATGGCATTTAGGTTGTTATTGTTCGCATCCGATTTAGTACTTGAAACCTGATTTGCATTCTCATCTAATTTAATATTTTGCAAAGCATTTGAAAGCTTGTCTTGATCATCATTTGTTTCGGCTGAAATTTGTTTAAAATCATTTTCTGTTTATCGAATCAAACATTTACATTTTAATACAAAAAAGTTTAGTTTTTTCCTAGCTTACTTACTTACCTTCAGTTTCATTGGATTTTTGACTGTGATAAAAGTCTAATCCCATATTATAGAAAAATCTTAAAGTGGCCACATCATTTGGCAAATCATTGCCGTTGGCTTTCAATGATTTTTTGGCATCATAATTAACCCGTCCACTTAGTGGTGTTGTGTTTGTAGGCGTATTTGTCACACTTCTGGGGGGTAAACGTGAGGGCGTATTGTTAGCTGAAGATTGCGAGTTTGGCTGTGCTGTTAAACTTTGATTGGATTGCGTGCTATTGGGGGCACTATTAAAAGACGATTGTGTATAGTAGGAGGAATTTGCAGTATTGGCAAGCATTGAAGAAGGTTGAGCAACAGCTAAAGTCTGAGGAGCTGGTGGCGGTAGAAAGTACGGATTGGGGGAGTTAATATAGTTGGCTGGCGGAGCTAATGTGTTATTACACAAATAATAGATGCCGTTAATATTATTAACCGGCGGCATAAAGGCAGCCCCTGTAGGCAGCACACCATCAAAACCACAATATCCATAATAATCTTCTGGTATTCCAGCTGCTGTTGAATATGAAGGATACATGGGATAAAAACCGTGAATTTCAGGCATATAAAAGGCACCATTGGGATTGTAATGATCAAGCTCGTAACCCTCCATCATATGGGGAACAGCAAATGCCTCTGGAGCTCCTAATTGATCGTCAACATTATTTAGGCCATTATTTGCGGAAGCCTTACCTTGAGCCCCCTCCATATTATTACGTTGTATTCCCATTGATGTTGAAGCTCTTGAAGGTGTTCTGGAATTTTCACTGGAATCAACTACTCTTGATTGATTATTACCAGTCTTTGATACCTCAACTTCTCGACTGGAATGTGAAACCGTTAGGGGCATGGTGCAATACTCTACATGAGCGCGAAAATCTTCCAAATGCGTGTATTGCTTCAATTTAAAATACGAAGCGCCCGCAGTACAATGCTGATTTTGCTGTTGATGTCCGAACTTTTTTGGCTCATCATCGATATAATTATTTGAACAACTATCGTTATCTATAGCAGATCCACATGCAAACTCATGATGATGTTCAGTAGTTGTATTGAATTTAAAACGATAATTGTATTGGCGTGTAAAACGAACTGAACTATACTTTTGCATATGACGTTGTAAACGATATGGCACAGTCCATGGTTTAAATTGATCTGGCGGTAGGGGTGTAAGGTTCTCATAGGGCACCAAACGTTTTTCGCCTAGCTGCTCAATAAACACTATACACTGACCCTTATCAACGGCAATCTCCTGAATGTGACAAGTGTAGAGATCCTGCTCTGACTTGCGCAATTTAACATGACACTTGGCGCCAACCTGAAATATTTTGCGAACTCGTCTTGTGCTATAACGTATTAACTGAATATGAAACATAAAACACATAAATGACGAAAGGACAAAAATACGTTAAACAAAACATTCACCAGCCATTAATTTGTTATGATTTATATGAAGAAGTTCTAAGCATAATGATTTCGATAGTAAACAATTTTCCTTTTCTAAAAATATATTTTCCAAAAAAAGTTATAGAAAAAAGTTTTCTCTAATATAGATTCAAAAATAGGTTCAAATTTAAATACACGACGTTCTTCTTTGTTAGCTTTAACCGCATTGTTAAAACTGTACGGCAAAACTGCCGGTGTGTCCTTCTTGCACAAATTCAAAATTATCTGTTGCAACTTGATTTTAACCGTCCGTTTTCAAATGTGTTCGTTTAAAACTGTTCGTTTGTGTAATTTCGCAGTTAAAAAGGATGTCAGTGTAGCTCGACTTTGTTTTGGACTTCTGGTAACATTTTAGTATTAAATGGTTACTGCAATTGCGGCATTGTAAATCTATCTAAATTCAATTCCGAAACCAATTATTTATAATATATTGTAATACTAGCTATCCCCGGTGGGCTTCGCTACTCCCGTTTTCAAAAAAAACCAAAAACACTTGGAAGAAAAGTATGGCTAACTTTTAACTCGAAAACGCACACTATTCTAACGAAAAATCGAAAAAAAGCAAATCGGTGCAGCCGTTCTTTGATTTTAGATAAACTAAAAAAGTCGGCGTTAAAGTTGGCGTGGCCGATGTTTCTTACCATAAAGGCCTAAATTGGGTTATGATGAAAATCTAAAAAAATGTAAAATTGGAAGGGAAGCAATAACAAGGATGTACATACAGTCATGGACTTAATTCTTCATATGGACTTAATTCTTCATAAACGTTACAAAAATTTTATTTTCAAAAAATTAATTTATTATCTATTTATTAGTGTAAAAAAACAAAACTTTTATTTTCCTTTAAAAACTTTAAGCAACAGAGAAAAAAAACTAAAAATCAAAAAGGACATAAGTGTTCATACAAAACAACTACTTGTTGGTTTAAATGCGAAATAAGTAACCTTGTTATAAAATTAATATTTTGTCGGCCCACCATTAGCATCAATTACTGCCTGCAGACGTCTTGGCATAGATGCTACCAGGTTTTCAGTCATATCTGGAGTAATTTGAGACCAGGCCCTTTGTAAAGCTTGTTTTAAGGATTCCTTGTTAGTAACGTCAGCAGGGTCAATTTTTCTTTTCAAAATATCCCAAACGTGCTCAATGGGGTACAAATCCGGCGATTGAGGAGGTGAGTTTAAATGTCTTGGTGCATTATAAAACAACCAATCTCTAACAATGTGCGCTGCATGTTTGGGATCGTTGTCCTGTTGGAAAATTCAATGCTGGCCAAGACCCAACATATCAACTGATGGTTGTAAATTGCATTCTAAAAGCTGTTTATAATAGTATCGATCCATAATACCATCTATAAACACTAATCGACCAACTCCAGACGCTGCTATGGCTCCCCAAGCCATATAAAGATTATATAATTTGAATATGTTTTAAATTCAAACAAGGAATAAACGAAACTTTCTCAATAGACAAATATAATCTACTTTAAAAATTACAATCTTATCAGCATAATTCAGAGTGTGTACAGTCTTAATAGAATTAATTGGAAGATATGTACTTTAAAAACAAACTTATATGGCATTGGCGTGGCTCCGCCGATTTTTTTTATTATAAACAACGTTTAAATCGAATTTCGGTTGAATATAAATATATAAAAAAAAAATACTTTTCTAAACAAAACTTTGCATTGTTGAAAGGAATACTTTATTAATATGTGCTAGAGTTTTGAAAGTACTACTTTAAAAAATTATTTGACAATATTTTCATATTGAATGGGCGTGGTTCCGCCCAGTTTTAAAATAACGATAATGCAAAATTTCACCTCAATAGGAAACTGGAAATTTTTCTTTCCCAATATGAATTTTAATTTTTTTAGTTTTTCAAACGAAATATTCTTTTGTTTAAGGTTTAAGTTTAATTAAAATTATCACAAATTTACTACACACATTTTTAAAAGAATTACATTTACTTTTTTCTACTAACTTCACACAAAAATTTACAAACATAAACTGATACAATATTTAGGCACACATACCTTAAAATTGGTATCTCCATTATACCAATTATGTAATTTCAGCTCTTTACGCATCTCATTCCATGAATCAAACTCAATATTACGATACATATTCGGATCGAGTGCCTTAGCTACTTTGTAAGGAAATGGTGTAATGCCTTCCTGCAACAGTTGTCTAACACACGACACATATTTATTAGGTAAAAATGATTCTGCAGTACGTTGTATAATCAATGAATTTTTGTCGTATTCCTCACAATTGCCAGTTTTAAGTTCTCGCTGCAAATCATCAGAGTAACGCGGAAAATTAATATAGTGAAAATGACATAATTTATAATTTTCTAATATGCAATTTGTATTATGCGGTAAATCTAATTCGAAGGAACGACCATCGCTTAAATGAAGACGAGTAGAGTAACCATCTTCGTTGGATTCTGTACGATAATCCATATTTTCAAAAGTTGGACCATGTAACATTTGTTCGACAGCAAACGATACGTCGGGCAATTTAAAAAGATCTTTGTAAAGAATTTCGTAACAGATTGCTGTAAAAATTAGTATATAATTATAACAATGTAAAGTTAAATTATTTATTTCAGTAATTGGTTAAAAAGTTGTCTTTGGTGTTTTTAAAATTAATATTAGTATACTTACATTGACAAATAGCGGCTTCTTGTATATAATCTGATGTAAATACGGAATCAAAATGTCTTTCAGGCGTATAAAAAACACGAAATACTTCTACGAAATTCGAACGATATTCATTAAAATAATTACCCAAATTAAAAGGTTGAAATAAAAACACATTTCGCCTGAAATGCAAAATATTTAATTACAATTTTTTTAATTTTGAGAATAAATTTTACAAAATCAGAAAATTTGTATAAAAAACTAAATAGGTATTTTTGATTTTTCTAGATAGGTTACTATAAAGGACTAGGTCTCAAAAACACGAAGGGTAGACCTAGTTAAGACTAGACATCTCCATTTGGAGACCGATTGGTTCATGGTGATTTCTTTATGTTTTCCCTGAAAGAGCTCCCAGATACTAATCTATAAATAATCTTCATTACCTATCAATAAGCAACGAATCTGATGGTAGTCAAGTTTCAATATTACGATTCGTCTAGCTCATCTTGGAATCCATCGATAGAACACAGTAGTACAGAATCAAAACCAGGATTTTCTTTGTAATATAGTATCATTGGCTTATACGGCTTATTGAGCCTTATTGCGGTTGTCGATATCGTACTTCGACAACAATAATATTGTAAGAGATTAAAGAAAGCAATCATAATTTTTTTTTAATCTATTACAATCAGCCTTCTTACGGAAGTCGTTGTCACATATCGACGACGATAATATTGTTATAGATAAAAGAAAACAATCAGAATTTTCTGACAACGACACCCGTAATAAGGCTGTTTATTGTTGGCGAAGTATGACAACCAGAACCGTAATGAGGCTAATTATATTACTGAATTGAAATGTTGTTATCACTCATAGACAACAATAATTTTGTAATAGATTTAAGAAAACAATAACAATTTTCCGATTTTCTTTAATCTTTTGCAATATTATTGTTGTCGAAGTGTGACAACGACATCTGTAATAAGGCTAATTAGCTAATATAAAAGGCTGGCTCAGATTAAAAAAATTTTACATAATCATAGACAAGTTGAAAGAAAGATTTAATAAGGAAGACCCCTTACAACGCTTCCATGTTCCCCGAGTATGCCCTTTTCGCTTCAATCGTTTTAATAAGTTCCCCTGCTTTGCATTACTTTGAAGTAACGTATAACTAACTAACTACTGCATGTCATTACTTAATGGAGTACCGTCTTCAAACAAGTACCCTAATAGGGTAAAAATATAGAATGTGGAAATTTTTGTTGATATTTATTTAATCTATTGGAAAAAGTTTCTTAATTCTTATTGGAAAAAGTTTCTAAGTTTTTAACATCAAAATACTTACTCAAACATATAACTGGCTGCCTGCAGCTCTAGCAATGTTCCATAGGTTTTTGGTTTTGACATGTCATCCAAATACTCATCGAAATCTCGATCTACATGATAATCAAAGTGTTTACGATGTTTGCGCATGTACGTCACACATTTCTCTCGAATAGCCAAATGATGCAGCTGCGTATCATACATTTGTTCCGATATAACGCGAAACAAACATGATGCATCCCTGGCAGTATGCTTGCGATAAAATTGATGCTCTTCAAGAAACTGATCGAATGGATCAGGTGCCTGACGGCTGCCCGAGGTAAACTGACGTTGCATTTTTTGTCAAAACTTTGACCGAGCAATAGTGATACACAGAACAATGATAAGATCTGAACAAAAAATTTAAAAGATACAATCAAAATTTGAACAGACATTTTAAACAAAAACAAACACAACTGTACATTTAAAAACAACATATAAAATATATTAAGCAAAAAAAAAAGACTGGAAGGTAGCAAATTAAAAAAGCACTCATTTCAAGGTCTTTCGTTTTTGAATCTTCTCTTTATATGTATGTATGTATCTCATTACAATACATAATAAATTTTTTAATAAGAGAACTTACAAAAAAAAATCCGTTATGTGATAGAAATGTAAATAATCCTAGTCTTTTTTTTAACTTGCTCAAAATACCAATTTTGTAAAATCTGTTTACAATATTTTGTTTAAAATTATATTTTGTAACGATTTCTTATTTGTATTTTTAACTTACATTAAATTAAAACACTAAAAAAATACACTTTTTAAAATGTTTGAGATCGCGTCTTCAAATTACAAATTTTTAACACTGAATGAGGAATAAAAAAATTATGCCTTAAATCTTTTATTTGTAAAAAAATAAAGGAATAGGAAAATCGTGCAAAATACCGTTACAATGGTGATGTTAACATTATGTTTAGAAAAGCGCTTTTTATAATGGCCTATACGGCGATTTTAACAAAATATATTAATCTACTACAAGATTTCTAAACCCAATGCACTGAAATTATAAAAAATACAAAATTTAATTATTTTCTAAAACATCCGACTAGATGATGGTATTAAATCAACTTTTTTGTAAAAAAAATAGGTACATGAGAAATATAAAAAGACTACTCCGTTTTTGTTATGCAATTTTTTTGTACTCCAAAATTTATGTTTCAAAAGTAATATTTGTTTAAATTTCTCTGTACTATGTGCATACCTTCTCAATCTATGTTGTGCCGTGGGAATGTTATACCTATAAAGTCAGAAATCAAGTATTTGGGCATTATAATGGATAAAAAACTAACATTTAAGCAACATGTCGACCAAATTTGTGAAAAAGCTATAAATTGTTTCCCATACTCAACAGAAGATCTAAATTGAATATGAAGAACAAAATATTGTTATATAAAATGTGCATTCGACCAATTATGAGTTACAGCTGTCAAGTATGGTTTCATAAAACTGCGAAAACTCATACCAAAAAGCTTCAGATTATACAAAACAAGAATTTGAAAATAATTAATAATCTTCCTCGTAGGTATCCGACAAATTTACTTCACAGTAACTTTGGACACAAGATGATAAACGATTTCACTAGAGAACTGACACTGACGTTTAATGTAAAATGCAGACTGTCAAACTTTGAATCAATAAGGAATTTACAAGGTAATCACTAAGATTCGTTCGTTAAGAATGAATGTATTAGTGATTATCCAAACAAATTTCTTTATAACTTCCATAGAGATCAAAAAGGTTTTTGTGAGCTATTTTCCTTAAGGCTGTATATTTATTGTTATTAGTTTTGTAAATTTAATTATAAGACTCTTATTGTTGTAGTACTTATAGTAAAATCTCATACCTCTTACCTTTTATATTTTAAACTTGTAAATAAAGACTTTTATTAAAAAAAAAAAAAAAAAAAAAAAAAAAAAAAAAAACCTACAATACAAATTTGAGGAAATCAAAAAGAAATAAACAAATTATTGTTATGTTACTGTTGTCACTTTTACAACGTTGTTTGGCTAATTGGGTATAATTTGAAAAATCGGAATCAAGGCGAATTCATACCAGGTGTGAGCAGTAGAGCAACAACTTTGACATTAGATTAGCAGATATGAAACAATGTATTTTTGACAAGACATTAGCAAAAAAACAAAAGCAAAAAACGATCAGCTGGGCTATCAACTCCACCTAGTATAAATTCGCCTTGGAATCAAGGCACAATTATATCAGCTAAACTCACTGAATGGAGCTAAAATATTGAGGGGAAAACTTAATATTTTTAATATGGAGTTTATCATTTAAAGGCATTTTAAGGGGAAAGAAAATATATTTTTAATGTGAAACTCCACACTTCTCTACACTCCTACACATCACAATTATGAATAATTTCATCTACGTATAACACATACTTATATATGTAGTATCTACATACATACATATCGATGGTCTCAAATAGAAAGGCCCTAACTCGTATTTTTTACGAAGTTAAGTTTTTCAGTGAAGCCAACTCATTTCATAAATATACATATCAACACCAAAATTTATTGCAATAGTGAAAACATAACACTTACTAGCAGTTAATTGTAAATTACAAAATAAATATTAAATATTACAGTTTCTGTTGTGTTTTTTACTTCTCCTAAAAGTTAAAATTATTTAATTTAGGGCCTTTCTATTTGAGACAAGCCATATATTAATATTAAACTAAAAATTCTGTCCCACTTCAGGGCATTTAAAAAAAAAATATACTTGGTACACATTCTCACTTCCCTTCTCTTAGATGGTGTGACTGACAATGGTTAAAGTGTTTAATAGATTTCACAAACAAACAGCTTCGTGGTTAATTTTCGTAAATTATTCAACTGCTTGTTATTAATAAAAGAAAATAAAATAAAACTAAAATAATTTTCTTATAAAACAAAACTTTATTATAAAAAATTAAATAATTAACCTTAGCCTATCTAAATCTTAAAATCCTTTTTGAATTCTTCCAACTGTTTTTCTTGCAGCTGAATCTGTTTGATTACCTGCTTCAGTCCATCGCTGTGTAAACATTCTTCTAACTTTTCATCGTGGACCTTTAGGAATGCTTTTCTCTGTTCGAAACACTGGCGATGCTATTGTTCTTATAAAAATAAATTTTATTATAAAAAAGGAAATAATCCATCTTAGCCTATCTAAATCTTAAAATCCTTTTTGAATTCTTCCAACTGTTTTTCTTGCAGGTGGACCAGTTTTATTAACTGCTTCAGTTCATCGCTGTGTAAACATTCTTCTAACATTTCATCTTGGACCTTCAGGAATGCTTTTTTCTGTTCTAACCACTGACTATGCTTTTGTTCGGCATTCTGCATAGTTTCTTCATTGGCTTTTGCTAACTCTTCCACCATAGATGTTTTATTTTTGATAAGAAATTGAAGCTCGGTAATAGTTTTTTCGGCCGTATCAAGATCTGTTTCTACTTTTTGTATTGTTTCTAGTAGTTTACACTCATCTTGTTTAATGTTATGGACATGTTTTTGCCAATTTACAAGATTACTACTGTTGGCTGTGCGTAAGGTAATTAGTTTAGGGAGCAACCTGTCCTCGATATTAGTTTTTAATTGTTTGCATTGTTCTTCCATCTGCAATATTTTTTCCTTATCAACTTTTAAGCTATGTAAAGCTCTTTCATTAATTAACTTTAGCAGATTTAAAAGTTGATCTAAATCCGTTTGTTGGGGTCTCATAGAAAGCTCAAGATTGTCTACATTCAGCGAACTATTATCGGATTTCATAAAATCAGAAAATTTGATTTCCCTCATAAGAGCATTGAAATTTTCGATTTGTGTGTTTAGTTGCTTCTTAGCTTTTGATTGTAGAATCTGTTCATTGTAATAACGATTTTGGAGATCTTGTATGGTACGCTCTTTGATGGCCAACATGTGTTTATTCTGCATTACATCCGCCATCATTTGATCTCTTTGTTCCACGGTGCATTTTTGTGTATTTAACACTTCTTTCAAGGATTTTATTGCCATTTCAAGTTTGCCCACTTCCTCAGTAGCGACCGTTATACGGGATCTTAAATTATTAACAACTCCTTTTATATTAATATCATCATTCTGCAGTGCTTTAATATCACGGCGCAGACTTTCCAATTCATGTGAAAGTTTTAATTTCATTTCCAACGTTTCCTTATCCTCTGGGGGACTTTCCTTTTTAAGTGTTTTTAAAATTTGTTCCAATTTTTCAATTTCCAAATCTACTGATTTCAAATCAGTCATTCCAGTGGTTTTTTGTATTAAACGGTTGCCGTCATTTAGTAAAAGAGATTCAAACTCCTCGTTCTGTTTATCCCACAACAAGAACCCTTTTTCAGCGTTTTTCAGCAATTCCCATTGAAATTCTAAATCAGGGTTTTGGAAGAAATCATCATTCATTCTTGTTTCACTAAACATTTCAGGATTTTTTAAGTTAAAAAGCATCCCTTCGCATTTCTTTTCTTCGTCCGGTGGCACAAAATCCATAAAAAAGTCCAGTAGAACGATAACATTACCAAATGAGTGTTGCGTGTTTGGAGTTTTAAGCCAGGACTTGTTAATAGGATGTGGATATTGTAATTTCTGCAAAACATTTATTATATCCTCAACGTAATTGTTGCCTACAGTGTATCGATTGCCCAGAATATAGCTCAAAAAATGGTTAATAATAATTACAAATTGTTTAATAGACATTTGCCTTAAACCACGATTTAAAAAATCAGTGCTCACACCGCATAGATTAGGTTGTTTAAGCAAATGCTCCGTTATACGTTGCGTTTGTTCGTGTACCCATTTTTTATCGTTATGTAAAGCTACTGAGTTGCCTTTCTGGGCTGTTCGCTGTTTTTCGGCAGTAAATAATACACGGTTTGTGGAGGTTTTAGTCAACGGTGTTTTTTGTGGCGTCGGCCAACGTTGTTTGGTTGATGAAGGTACAGAGAGGTAGGGATTAGTTGAACCAACACGATCACTTGACGAAGAACGTAATGGAACGGCAATGCGGCTTTGCCTGTAACGATTGTATTAGTTATGTTAGTTAATAAATGTTTTTTTTTTTTTTTCAATTACCTTGTACTATACTTTTTAGCCGTACCGCTTGTACCAGCTGCCAAAACATCATTACTTCCAGCAGGCGAAGGAGCCGAAGTATTTCTTTGTTGAATTCTGAACAAGAAATCTATTATTTTAAAGTTTTTTTGCTTTTATACAAACTGACCTTGATTGACGTTTTAATCCACCTGGATCATCTTGAAATTCTGAAGTTCTTCTAGGTCTTTGCATTGTGATTAATAATTAGTCCATAAAATTACAATTCTTTTTGTGGCGGTTTCTAAACAAAACGCTTTGAATTAGGGGCAACATGTACTGTATAAACAAAAATATTTTAGTATTAAGATATATATGAAAACTGTTTTCTGTGGGAACATTTATTTATTTATAATATCGTTTTCTTACCTGAAAAGATAATTGATTAAAATCTAAATTTATATATGTAAATGAAAACCAAAAAAGGTGGCATTTAATTATGATATAAATAAATAAAAAATTATTCCTAAGTTGAAGTTGCCAAAAATAGTAAAATATATTATTGCCAGATTGAATTTTTTCAATACGGTTATTTGTTAAACATATTTAATTTCATATGGCAATACTATACAATAAATTGGATTCTTTTCTACAGGGCAAGTTTTGTTGCGCAAGCTTTAATTTTTGTGCATAAGTCCCGTTCCACACTTGCAAATGTTGTTTTTGAAACATTTTTTTAATTCTCTTTTGAAGTTGCATTCGTGTCCATACTTTATAAATTGTGTTTCTGACGACTGTATACTTTTATACACTTATTCTCATGACGAAAAGAGCACACAGCAACAACAATAGAGATTCGCAGCAGAGTTTCAAGTACATGAAACATTTTACCGCAACCATTTTTATTTCCTCACCCAACAACAAATACATGTGTTGCAGAAACAAAAATTGCAAGTGTGGAATGGGACTAAGAAGACAAAAAATCAAACTAGCGTTGCCAGAAAGAAAATTTTTTCTTACCATACCATTTTTTAAAATCTACCAAAAAAATGCAATTTCAGTTTTTAAATAATTTTTTTTTCAGTATAGCAATAACAATTTATGAATAAAAACTCAGGAATTATTCATTTGAAAAGTGTTTAATTGAAAGAGAAACATAAAAGGTTAGACTCAATACTCTTCGTATCAATGCACAAGATAGCATTTGAAAACAATATCCAAGGCCAGTTTGTTTTACAATACTTATTGTACGAACGAGTATTCTTTGAGTTCACTCAATGTACATAAGTTTCGGGAATTAATTTTATGTAGATAAGTCCACCTGAAAGTTGTTTCTTACGTTAACTGGGATGCTAGAATTAAATTACGTTGTTTCTTAAATTGGTTTCAGTTTTCGAGCTATACATATTAAATATATGTATATTGGGCGAGATATAACTATTAAATATTTTACGAAATGTTCCTAAGATAACTTCGCACTGAAATTACCTTTATAGCATAGGTACTAGGTCATTGCTTAAAAAAAAGATATCAAATAATCTGCACGATAAAGAACACAACGTGTTAAGTCTGTGACAAAGTAGAAGTAAAACGTAACAATCACCCTCGTGATCGTGTTTGGCGTTTTCGTTGCAAAAACTCAGCGTTTTTTTAAAATGGTATCGTGGTTGGCAAAAAAGGACATATGTATATACGACACTATATAAAAATCATATATACGACGCTATATAAAATTCTATTACAAAAGCTCTGTTACAACGGCATCGTATTTGGCGTTTTTGCCTGCCAAAATTGCTAAAAACAGACTTTTGTATTTTTTATCACGACACAAACGTTACTAAAGTGAAAATTAATTAAAATAGAAGGAAATAAAGTACAAGCCTGCAAAAAACTATAGTTTAATAATTTTACTGCAATCATTTTTCTTAAACATTTTAGAATAAAGATCACAACTGCCACACAATCCTCAAAGCTGGTAGAATTAATGGAGGAAAAAACCATATTTGGCAAAAGGGTTTCGTAAACGCTGCCAAAAAATTAACATTAAAGAAGAGTGGAATGCCATATCCGAATACCTGAATTGTATATGCAATAAATCTAACGCATATATTTGTTTATATAAATGCCACTACATAAACAAAATTTTATATTTTCCTTACTTTTTACTAGGAAGGGTGAATATGTTTGTTTGCTGTCTCAAATTTTTTCTTGCCATGTTCATTTCTTGTGCACTTCATTCTTCCTCGTCTTCAGGGGATTAACAAAAACCCACACTGAACATTTTAGATAATAAAAAATTAAATGAATAAAATATGCTCTACAGATTTTATTTGTTTATTTTGACTATATCATAATAATTTTAAAATTCCTAATCTTTTACTTTATGGTTCATTAACAAAAATAGCTTGGGCGTTAATTGTACACGATACCATTGAATTTTAAATTCGACTACAAATACGCCCGTAGTCGAAATACGCCTAATTGAAATTTAAAAAATATTTTATTTTTAATGTTTTAACCTCTAAATAACGCTTTATGTAAAAAGTTGATTTGTTCATTCTGTAAACATTTCTTGCGGTAAAAAAGCGATAAACAATTCGGAAGTGGAAAGTGGGATACAAGAACAACAAAAAATCGAAATATATACATATATGGCTTTCCAATTTAATTCGGTTAACAGAACATATTTGTTACGTTTCTATTCGTATCTTTAATTCTATTCAAAGTTATTATAAAGATATTTTTTAAACTTTTTTCATTAACTTTTCAATTTATTTACACATAAATTACTATTTTTTTTTAATTTAATTTTAAATAGTTTGTTTTATTTTTTCTGCTTTATCAAATTAAATTCTCTATTTAAATTAACATACATTTAATTTTTACATTATTAAGAGGGAAGGAAGGATTTTTGTTTTTGTGTAAAGGTAGGAAGGTAATTACTTAATTTCAGTTAAAAATAAATTAAAATACATACATATAACTAAATCCATCAAGGTACACTGGAGAATGAAACTAGACAAAGCACTGGTCTTAACTATTTAATCATTATTATCATTATCATCATCATCATCAGCATTATAATAATATTTGAACAGGTTCAACTCTACCAAATACTTAAGTGGTATTAAACTTGCTCGTAGTATGTAGTAGTATTTAGCAGCCGATAACTGACTATATAACTTACAACCCTGTTTGTTGTATTTATTAAAAAAATATATATATTTATGGCAATAATTTAATTTATTTAATAGTGCACACATTCTCCGCCTAACAATGATTTGAAAATGGCAAAATCATTGTCATGCAAATATGCATGTAAACATTTCTCGTGTTCTCAATCACAGCAAATACAGATAGATGTATACATGAATCATTTTTTGTTTTTAGTTTGAAGCATTTAAAGTATCCAAGCCAGCGCCATATTCCTTGTTAATTGATAGCAGGAATAAAAAGGCCAATGCCAATAGACTAGAGCCCAATAAATCACCCAAGGCCGTTAGATAAGGTATAGATGAATTGTCGGGATCTATTTTCCATTTCCACATGGCATGAACAATTATGTGGGCGATATACAACAGAAGCATTAACTACAAGTTGAAGAGAGAGAGAGAGAGAGAGAGAGAGAGAGAAAGAGATAAAAATATGTAAGTATTAATATTTAAAAGTTTATTTTTATTAACATACAAATAAATTTTGAAGGCTGTTTATGTAACACGATTGAACAAAACGTCTAGAAAATTTGTATAGGAATAACTCAAAAAATTGAGTGCTTTTCATACAAATTTCCTAGACGTTTTTTTCAATTGGGTTACATAAACAGCAGATTAGTTTCAGTCTCTCTAGGTTGAAAGAATATGTTTTTACAAATTAGATGATTAATTTTAAAGAAAAACTCGGGAGATTATTTTAAACAGTAGTAGAATGTAGTTGCATTTTCTGGATCGCTACATCCTTCGTCAGCATTCTTCGTATCTATCTACTTTGGGCAGAGTTGAGGAGTACACATCATTACCAACCAAACTCAGATAATAGAATACGAGAATTTTATTTATTCAAAAATCTATCCATCGGTTGGTAAAAGCGAAGTCTACCACTACCTAAAGCTTTCCCGTTTATTTAAACTGTTTTTCTTTAATATTTACCACCTTATATTTGTTGTTTCTTCAGCCAATCTTTGTTTAGCAACATTATTTTTAATTTAGTTTCGTTTTTTAAAGAAATTGTTTTATTTCTATTTAAGAATACCTGTATCAAACTGGCAAGCAAATATGAGAAAGCAAACGCCCAAGTTATTGTCGATTCGGACATGTGTATGTAATCAGCTACAAATATAAACAATATATTGCCAGGAATTGACAAACCAATCAATAAACGAGCAGTTTTTGCATAGGGCACTGAAAAGAATTACATAAAATATAGATTATTATAAAATATTAAATTATAAATATAAGTATGTAATTTAATGTACCTCCTTTGAACAAAGCTTTCCAAGGCCATTCCAATATTTTCGTATGCGGCGGTATGATTCCAATAATGGAACTTTGATGTAACATTGTTGATATTTTACTAGCTTGTACCGATACTAAATTTCCTCCAATGCCATTAATAATGGGCTGGAATACAACAAAGCCGTGGAACACATCGACAGCAGCATCAAGTACTAGTCCACCCAAACTAAACAAGTTTAAAAAAATAGTTTACATTTTAAATTAATATTATAAAAATGTTATAACGTGTTTGAATATGAGAGAGGGATTATCGCCTCCCTTTTCCCTTCTATTTGTAAATAGTTCACTGCAGTTTTAAACAAAAACAATGTCTATACTAAAGTTGTTAGTTTATTAAAGTGATCGATATTTTTAGTTTTGATCCCTTTACAAAATTATACGCCCATGTTCTGAAAAACGTATATCGCTTAAAATTTGCGTTTTCGATTTGAAAACGCCAAATAGGTGTTCCGGCAAACGAAAACGCTAGAAATCTGGCGTTTTCAAACCGCTAGTGTATGCTGAAGCGATCTGGTCATTTTTATTTAAACTGCACTTGAAAGAGAAAATAAATTGATGTAAAATTAAAATTAAAATTTAATATGTTCTGTTTTTATTTGAAAAAAAAAACTTTTAAAATTTTTTCATAATTTTAATTAAAAATTGGCAATTTAAAATTTTGTTTGTTTGTGTCAATTGTCGGTATCATTTGTTTATTTATAAACTGGCGATTTATTACCTCTACTCTTCCTTGTAGCTTTTTTAAAGCCAATAGAGCAAATACGCTGTAGGCATTTTAATTTTGATTGGTAGTTTATTAAACTGGTAGTTTATAAAACTTTTAATAAAAAATTTTTGTTTTAAGCAAAACGCCAGCAAATCGCCTCGTTTTCAGAACATGCTTAAATGCGTTTTGCGTTTTAAAAACGATTTGCGATTTGAAAACGCATGGGCGATAATTTAACTTTCTTTTTTTTTGGAGTTTTACAATAATAATCGAATTTTTGACAGCTGGCTTATACATAACAAAGTCACCTAGTTAAATATATTCGTCTTGATCTATAATTTCAAAAGTTAAAAAAAATACGAATTCTGAAAATATAGAAGAAAATCTGTATTGAAGTCTAACTGACATTAATAAGTTAATCAATCACCCTTATTCCAGTTAGCGACGGCTATATTAAACGACGTCGTTTTTTTATTTAGTATTTTGTAACCCCCCGTCACCATTAGATATTAACATGAGTTAACAAAAGTCAAACTTCATATAAAAAAAACATTAAAATGCGTTAACAAAAGTCATTATTTTTAATACTGTTTTTTTATATGAAGTTTGACTTTTGTTAAGACATGTTGATAGCAAATGAAGACGGGGGTTAAGGAAATGAGACGTTGATGTTGCCGTAAGCCCCCGTCTTCATTTGATATCAACATGTCTTAACAAATGTCAAACTTCATATAAAAAAAACAGTATTAAAAATAATGACTTTTGTTAACGCATTTTAATGTCTAATGAAGACGGGGGTGAATTGGCTTTGATATTGTCGTCGCTGTTTTTGGTGTTGTGTAGAAACAAAAATATAAAATATTACAAAACAAAAAGCATTTACATTTAAGTTATTTGCTCATATTGAAAAATACGCTATACGGGTAAAATACAGATGCTGGTAATCTTTATTTTTTGTGTTATGCATCAAACGGGCCAAATTACTGTCATCCTTTGCTTCTTAATGTATCATATTGAACTTCATCTGTAGTGGACCAACTTTCCTCTGCATACTCAGATAAAAAAACAAATGTCTTTTAATTTGTTTTTTTTTTATTTTTGAACTTTTGTTTTATTTTATACATTTATTATTTCCACAAAATTTTTTTTTTACCGAAAACATGAACCAAATACAACACATCCATGTATCGCATATTCTTACCAATATTAAATATGTGTGTTGTATTTTATTAACATTATCGATAAACAGGCAACGTCGTCACATCATTGTTAGGGAATACGAAATTAACATTGATGTTGAGTTAGTGTGATGTTGCATCAAAATCGATGACGATGTTGGGGAACCCAAATAGAATAGGGTGAATGTTTTTATACGAAAGTGAAAAAATACCCTTCTTAATAGCAAAAGTATTGAAAGTATTCTTTCAATATTGAATTTCATATCGAATTTAGATTATAATTTAATAGCAGAAGTATTGAAAAGCATTAATTTTAACTGTTTTTCAAAAAATTAATTTTCTTTTGTTTATAAAGGAATAATTCGCTTTTACCTAAATAGCAAATCAAAAAACTATCTGCCTGTTCCACAATGTCGATTTTGAAGTATTAATAGTTATTAATTTCGCAAATCGTCTATGCAGTTAAATGATTGAATATGGCATATATTATCTTTAACTTACCCACTTATGCATAAAGCCGATAGTACCGGAACCCATCCACTTTTGAGTACTGGACGCGTATATTTATTTTTTAATACAATTGTTACCCACATGGGCAATAAGACCAGATAACAAACCACTACAACATAAGTTATCCATAAATGAGTTTCTGCAAAAGAAATTTAAATTAAATTTATTTTCAAATCAATTAAAAAAGTTATAAAAATGATCAAGTGCACTTATAGCACGTCTCCACGAGTCCAATATTCTTGTTTCGCTCTCACATTCGTGATTTACACTCCAAACATGTTTGATTCAACGTGCTTCGCCATATACAATTTTGAGTGCGAATCACCTTGTTTTGAGATGATTCAGTTTGAATCTACTTGCGAAGCATGAATAATTTCTCTCTTCTCTAATTTTTATCGCAAGTTTATCTGAACTAGCTCTCTTTTTTTTTACATAAAAATGTAAACAAAGAACAAAATAAAATTGAAAGTGATGTTAAAATATAAATAAATAATGAAAATACAACTTACAATAGATAAATAAAACACAAAGATCATGAAATAAATTTTAAAATCCAAACAAAACGAAGCATGTATGTATCGTGTAAACGGTATGATTCGCAATCATGATTCAGAGAGCGAAGCAAGTGCTTTGTTTTGTCGTAGAAACATGGTATTAAGTGATTAACAAAATGAAAAGTGTAGCAAATAGAAAAAAACGTACTTATGTTATCGAACAAAATCGAAGCAATAAACGATAGCAAACTAATTGAAACCACATCACCTATGGAGGCAGCTAAAGGGGTTGCCAAATTATCAGGGTTTAAACGATACTTTTGAGATAACAATATCACAGCCACTAATACAAAATCTGTTAAAGAATTATAATTTATATATTAATTAAATGAAAAATGTGTTATTAAAAAAAAAAAAACAATTACCTAAAACAAAACATGACGATGTCGCCGTAAACATTGCAGACGCTGTTAGCAACATAACATGTTCAAAATAGAAACTACCATCCATGGCAGCGCCTACAGATACCGCAAACATGGCAACTAAAAATGATGCCACCGTGGCCTGAACCTGCACCAGTGCTATGTTGCCCACAATCATACGTATAACCTCCTTCTTTCCCGTCATATTGCCCAAATTGACTTGAGTAGACAGTCGTGAGGCCAGACACATATCCAAGTTGCCCTTGAGACCCAATAAAGCCGGTACCAAAATGAACAGTTCACTGACAGCAATAAAAACTCGCCATTTCTGTAATAAATTTTTAGAAATAAATATAAAAAGCTCTCATTGACTATGGAATTAAGCAATTCTAGCATTTCATACTGTAGTTATCAATTTGACGATTAAAATATGTTGTCATTTGTCATTACGCCTGAACGTAGGCAGTGTCAAACATATAAATTCAAAACAACCAACGTAATTTAAAAATGTGTTCCTCATGGTTCTGAGCTTAACTAGAATATTTCCGAAAATACCAAATTGTTATAGCCAAAAAGTCATACAAGGTTTTAAGCTGTGAAACTCAGTTCGTATTGCATCGAATGTATTATTAAAGGCCGTTTCAAACTATAATACAAGAATTTATACTTTTGAATAAATAATTTATAGCATTGTTGCTTGTAATTTTTCAAAAAACAATAACTCGACAGTTATTACTTTGTTGCTAAGAAGTGCAGTAAAAATGGAAGGAAATGAAACAATGGCGACAAAATAATCGTCTTCATTAAAGGTGCTGTAGCTTAGGTAGTTAGAGTCGCCGGGTGCGTAACCCAGCCGCGACAAGCTATTAACATACATTTTTTACTGATAGCTTTTTTCTATTATTATGTAGTATATGTATTACTCTATAACACTAAATCTGTAGACAGATTCAAAGCTAATGTGCCTACTTAACACCAGAGGCGCCGCAAAACGGCTCTAAAACTTGCAGTGTTGCCAAAAGTGAAGCTTTTCTCTATTCATTTATTTCACCACTGCCTTACTTCTAAGTGTAGACAGCCCATGTTAATGTTTTTCCACGTCCTAACATTGTTTTTAAAACATTTGTTATAACACATCGTCTTCACTAGCCATCAACTTGAACAAAACATAAACATAACGCCGGCAAAGCAACGGAATTAATTTGTGCATGTTGTTATAGGTGGCGAATACGTGTTTACATATGTATGTCATTTTCTGTTTTAACATAATTATCTGTTTTTAAACAATGTTATTTGAATGCTTATTGCACAGCAGATAGTAAAATTACGGTTGATAAGCAGATGGCGCTGTTTGTAAATAAAACTGTCAAACTAAAATATAACAACAACACTGACATATCATAAAACAGCAGTCTACACTTAACTCTAATAATTATTAATCATTTAATCATTTTATGTCTAGTGTAGATGGTGGGTAAAACAATGACGTTGTTGTTTTATTTTAATTTGACAGCAATTTTTTTAAACAACCGTACTAGTAAGTATTAGTACGGTTATATGCATTCAATCAACATTGATGGAAAAGAGAAAATTATGATCAATCATAATATGAATGTATGTTTCACCTACAACATAAAAAAATTAATACCCTTGTCCGGTATCATGTTTATGTCTATGTTGAAATCAATGGCTAGTGAAGACGAGGTGTTATGATTTCAATGCTGATATATTGTATAAACATGACAAAAAGTTGTCTTGACAAAATTATATAAAAACTACAGTATTAAAAATAATAAATAAAAAATTTTTATAAGGTCTAGACACTAGATAATATAAACTTGTGTATTTTAGTTTCGATAAAATGTAGTCGGTAGCCTGCTGCCGTCTTTGAGTTTAATGCATGAGACTGAAAAACTTTAAAAGAAAGGTAACCGCCCTTAATAAATAGTTAAGATATGGCATAAATTGTGTTATAACCCAGAGTTGCTTTACGACTGACATTTTTCGTTTTCTAGAGACTGTAGACAATTTTTTAAAGGTAAGGTCACATTAGGCAAATGTTTACCTCAAAATTGTTTGTTGGTGTTTGATTTAAATTTTCTTAAAACATTTTAAAATTTGTTTTGTGGTCACACTAGGCACATTTATTTGCTCATTTTTGTTTGTTCAAACAAAAGCAAATAGATATTTGGGAAAATAGTCATAGAGGTATTCGAAATATGACGAAATTTCGCTGATTTACGTTTCAGCCTCTTCCAGGCACAGTCTGCAGTATCCTATCTTCAACGCAGTTATTTAGCTTAAGTTACTTCTATTGTATCGGAGTACCTTAATTGCCTTCTCATGGGCTCCTTGAGCACCACTCGAGCCTGCCTACACGTAGTTGTATCCCTCCACCTTTTCAGGTTTAATAAATTCACCCATGGTAGGACCTTAGATCGCATTATGCCATTACCTAGTGCTACTCTGGGTTCTGGTCCACAGAAATTCACAGCAGATTCTCTTTAGCTTGTTGGTCTGCTGCTTATTCCTAGCTGTGCCTATGTGTCCCTTAACCCACATTAATGTTACCTCATTAACCGAGCCACATCTGTTAAGTTTTAAAACACATTCCAGCACTAGTATGGAGTACACGTACACCTGCCGCATGCGTTTTATAACTGACTGGTTGTCAAGTGCAATGAGAACCATTCTTCCCTGCACCCGACATTCCAGCAGGTGATCCAACGCATGCAGTAGTCCAAGCAATTCTACCTGGTACACGGAGACGTACTCACCCAAATGTAGATTAAAGGACACGTTTATCTTAGCTGAGTATACACTTGTTCCTGCTCTACCGTCCATAAGAGATCCATCAGTAAAAATGCTGATAACGTTCTCCATCCATTCATTGTGTATAACTTCTTTCGCAATGAGATTCGGATGCAGTCTTTCGACTAATCTTCTTCTACTCATGCGTTCCATCGGCATTTGATCTTCCCTAACCTCCTTACTATTTAGGTCCCAGATGCTCTTATGCTCGACGTTAGGCGGAGAATACCCTTTAATTTTTAATTAAAATTTACATATATAGTTGTTTTAAAGGTCTGCTATAACGGTTAAACAATTTAGACCGTATCTAAGAAAACCACGCCGCTATTGGGACACTCTTTAATTTTGTATTTCATTTTATTATTTGTTGTAGCGGGTAACAATACACCTTCTGAGAAGAAAAAAAACGTCTGAAAGAAACGGACGTGGTAGATATATTAGGTGTAAAGTTTTTATCGTTTAGGTACGGAACCCTAGAAATCGTGTGTTATCATTTGTAACTGTATTTTATTTGCTAATAATAAAGTTTTAAAAGCAAAAAACTCTGCTGGAATCAACTATTGTTGCCCCTGTTTGTTCTTACAAAAAATTTGTAAGAGCAAATAATTATTTGCCGAAAAAAGAAAAAAATATTTGACGATGAGTAGTCACATTCGGAACATTTTGGTTTGCCGGAAAATAATTTTGTTTGTCAAGAATCAGCTGTTTTGTTGTTTGCGTATCACTTTTATTTTGTGGTCAGACTATGGCAAACAAATATTTGACAATTTCAGGCAAATGTTTGCCTAATGTGACCGTACCTTAAGTCTTGAAAAATTTATTTCTTATAGGCTTCTAAATATTAAATAATTGAAATATTAATTTTTACCAATTTAACTGGTTTAAAAGTCGGCACTATTGCATTTATGTATTTTTATATTGGTATTTAAACGTTAAACAAATCTATAATTTTTAATTGATGTATTTCATTTTCACACGTTATTTTTAATACGTACATTTTTCAGAAAAGCGAAAAGAGAGAGAGAGATAGAGCGAAGTATAAAGTTATCAATATGAAGGCACTTACATATTAATAACTGCATGCATGTCATGCTTATTTCATATACGATGTCATTGCATTTTCATTGAATTTTCATTGTATTTTATTTTATTTTATTTTTTTTAAATATAGTTTTAAACCTCTTAATAGTAGAAACACAATTATTTAATTATTTTAAAAGATAAAATTTAATTGTTAGATTATGGGAACAAAATTGTAAATAATTATTTGTTTAATTGTGCAAACTAGTAAATACCTAAATATAAATTAACATTTAAAACTTACCTCTACTCTACCTAAAATGATGCCGGCTCCTATAGTGCCTATGCCAGCCAAAAAGAATGGTATAGACACTTGTAATAAGATTGAAGTCCATTTTTCTTGTTTTATGCCCGGTCGATTTAAGGCCATCTTTTCATCTACACTATTTGAGGGATCATGACCACCGCCATTGCCGCCACCGCCACCCGCTCCTGGATCAGGTTCTGAGGATGCTATGGACGTCGTGATGATTGAGCTTAATGAACCGGTTTTTGAATGTGGTAAACCGGACAATTTGTCATTGTCGGTGTCTAAAGAAGAAAAATTATAAAGAGAAAAGAAGAAAATAATTTTAAAATTGATAATAAAAAAAAATACTTAGTTGAATAACAAATAAATTAATATAAAAATTAATTAATTTAAAATTCATAGCACAAATAAATATGTATATACTGCAAATAACATACATGTTTATTGATTAATGTATTTAAAATTTAAACATGCTTATTAAATAAAAAAATATTACGAAACAGTATATAAAAAAGAATAAGAAGTATGTAATTATATTAAAAAAAAAACAATAATTGTTCAAATCACGGCCCCATTTTGTGAAAACTTATTATACAACATAATAATTTGATATTAAACAAGGAGGTTCCTATATACCTTCTTTAAGGCCATGATTCACTATCATACTCAGTCGTACGATCTGTCAAAATATGCATGTGTGTGGCTTAGAAATGTATGTGTGTGACAAGTCGTATGATTTGATAATCTTTTGAAAAAATTCATAATCTATTATTTTTCCATGCGATCAGAGTTGCAAAAACTTTTTCTGTATGATAGTGTGTCATCTACAACGCCATTTTTAAACGATTTTTAAAGTAGGACAGAATTCTGTCAGATTTTTGGTTGATTAAATCGTACGATTGTGTAGGATAGTGAAGCCTGGCCTTTATTTGCAATATAAAATTCAGAATTACATCTCAAACTATACCGTTACATATGTACATATAATTAATTTACTCGATCAAATTTAGACTTTTTGAATCCTTTTTATTTCTTAAGAGTTTTATAACAAAAACAAAATCGATAACAGAAGATATTAAAGAAATCTCAAATTCTATCACTGAAATCAATTAACTGTTTAAATTTCTTTCATTAAATTATAGTCACTCTGTTTTAACAGTCAAACCTACATGAGCGAACCAAGCGTAACGTTGTCTAGTGCCTTGCTTTAACGTTGCAATGACAAACCTATACAAAAGCGTAACCTTCTATCACGAACAATGTTAACTCATTTTTTTAATAAAACCCAATAAATAGAAATGCAAAATAACGATAAAATAGTTACAGCTGTAAGTAAAAAACGCTTTGTCATAGAACATAAATGCAAAATAGAGCTAAAATAGTTACCCCTATCCACATAAGCCATCAATTTGTATTAACATAAGTCAAACTTCATATAAAAAACATTAATACTGAATTTTTTTATATGAAGTTTTTGTTAAGACATGTTGAACGCCAATGTAGACGGAGGGTTACAGCTGAAAGAAAAGAAAAAAAAAAACAGTGAGATTTTTGCAGCAACCTTCATTTTAGGTCAACCTCATACATTTGTATATGTACATGAGATTTTTTTGACAGTTAGTTAGCGGTTAACGAGCTAATTTAGATTTGGCTGTTAGAGTTAAACACAATTTTTTTTTAATGTTGGAATTTATGTTGCAATTTATGTATGTTGTAATTTCAATAAGTCAAACGAAAAACTGTTACGCCTTGCACAAACCGAAATCACTACATAATTCTATAAGTGCCGTCTGGTTTCATTTTGATCGTCACGTCTTCTACATATAAACAGCCTGTAACTCAAGCTCAACCTTTGTTACACAAGATAACTATAATATTTTTATGTGAGAAATTTCTGGATGTAGTTACAAAAACGAAGCACTTTCGATTCGAAGACAAAATTATTACCCTTAAATATATTATAATATATGTTTGTAATTATGGCAACATGTGTTATATTTAGAAATACGACTGCATATTTTGTTTTTGGAATATAGTTATGAATATGAAGTAGTAGGTTTACTTTTTTAACGATTTCAAAAAGTGTAATAATAATAATAATAAAAGAGAGCCAAATTCATAAAGATATTTTTGATTTATAAAAGGTTAAAACAAATTTTAATTAAAATAAAATTTAGTACAAAATTCATATACGGGGTCTGTTCAAAAGAAAAGGAGAATTTGAAATTTTCGCCGGCAGTATACATTCGATTATCGAAGTTTTTTGCAACCACGTCAACAAGTGAAGAAAACATTGAAGCAGTGAAAAATTTTTTTTGGAAAATTGTCGAATAACTATTAGAGAAGTTGCAGAAGATGTTTCGCATATCAATCGGCTCATGCCATGCAATGTTTTGGGCATAAAACGTGTGACAGCGAAATTTGTTCCAAATTGCTAAGGTTTGAGCAAAAGCAACGTCGCATTAATATCGCTCAGGAGTTGTTGAATGACGTCAACAACGATCTAGGTTTGCTCAAAAGGGTCATAACTGGTGACGCAAGGTGGGTATATGGTTATGACGTCGATACCAAGGCCCAAACATCGCAATGGAAACGGCCAGATGAGCTAAGACCGAATAAAGCACGCCAAGTTTGATCAAATTGGAAGGTTTTCTTCGATGACAATGGCGTAGTGCATCATGAGTTATTGCCAACAGGTCGTACGGTTAATAAGGAATACTACAAGGCAACGTTTGCGTAAAGCAATACGACCCAAACGATCTGAATTGTGAAAAAATTATCGATTCTGCATCATGATAATGCACCAGCTTACTCATCAATGCTTGTTCGTGATTTTGATTGATTGATTGATTTATCACCAGACTTGACTCTGCGATTTTTTCCTATTCCCAAAACTGAAGAGACCAATGAAAGGAAAGCGTTTTGCCACAATTTATGAGATTAAGTCAGAATCAAAGAACGAGTTGATGGCCATACCGAAAAGCGCATTTCAGAAGTGGTTCGAGGATAGGAAGTAGCGCTGGTATAGGTGCACAATAAATAAATAAATAAAAATTCATCTTTTCTTTTTAACAGGACTGGTACATTTTATAAACCGAAAAATAAACACAATTTTTGTTTTACAAACCTTTCTTTAATTTAAATTATAACTAGACAAAATTAAAAATGTTTTCGTTTCCCGATTTAAGAGATTTTTTTTTTATTATTTACGAACAGTGCCAAACTCTAAAGACTAAAAACAAATGGGGATTCAATTTAAGTTTTCACATGATAGTTGGAAATATTTTCTTTTGGTTCAGTTTTAAACAAATATATATTTGAATCAATTAAATAATTTTTGCAAAAAAAAACCGACTTCAAAACAGATAGAAGGGCACCAATTCTAAACTAAAAATGTAAGAAGTAATCTGTAAGAATTAGATTTAAACCAAATAAAAGATGCGCCAAAATTAGAGGGAAAAAATTAAGACTATTGAATGTCAAGCCTCTCCCTATTACTGTTCAAAAGTTAAGATATTTTCACCAGTATCCGTCTTGTATGGGGACACCATTCAAGCCTCTGTCTATAACGGTTTCAAAGATAGGGGCACACAGATCTAATAACATCACCTATTCGGACACCCTTTAATTTACAATGTTAAATTAAAGACCTGTTGTTATAGAGGACTTGGCCACAAAGATTCTTTGTAAATTTCAACTATCTGTCTATAACGGTTAAAAAATTTAACCATATATATCAAATTACATGAACTATTGGGACACACTTTACATTATAATTCCAAATATTTATACTTGTTATCATACCAGAGAAAGTAGTGGATATTCTGCCTAATTTTCCAGTGTTTGTGTTTAACGGTTCAAAAGATAGGGTCATATATATCAAATTACGTAATTTATGGGGACACCCTTTAATTTCTAACTTCAAATTGTATACTTGCTATAGTGGACTTTGCAATACAGGTTCCTTGTAAATTTCAGCTGTCTGTCTATAACAGTTCAAAAGTTTGGCCACATACATAGAATTACATTAACTATTGGGACACCCTTTTAGTTCCAAATTCAAAATTTTATACTTTTTGTTATAGCTGACTTAGCACTACAGGTTCTTTGTAAATTTCAGCGGTCTGTGAACAACTATTCAAAAGTTTGGCCATATACATCAAATTAAATGAACTATTGGAGCACCCTATAATTTAAAATTTTGAATATTTATACATTTTATTATAACGGTCATAGTAATCGACATTCTGTCAACTTTTCAAGGTTTTGTCTATAACGGTTCAAAAGATAGACCCAAATAGGACAAATTATGTCACCTATGGGGACACCCTTTAAATTTTAAATTTATTTTTTTATTAATTTCTGCTGTTGGGAGCTATAGCGGCACGCAATTTTTTAAAATTTTAATTTGCTGCCATTTACGGTTCTTAATACACGTAAAAAACATGTATGTTGTATGGGGACACCCTTTAATTTTTAATATAATAAACTGTAAAATGGGACCAACCTGAAAGCATAACCTTTCAAATAAAGAAAAAACTTTTAAAATCGGTTCAGAAATGGCTGAGTTCTGCGGTTACATACATAAAAAAGCAACATTCAGACGAATAGATAACCTCCTTTTTTTTGAAGACGGTTAAAAATAAAAAGAACTTTAATTTAAAATTGATTAAAACCTTTAATTGATGAACCAATATTTTCTGTATACTATGAACATGGGCGATCGAGAAGGAAGAACTGTATATATTTGTTGGCGTAAATATTTTCATGTACATAATATCATACTTATTGGAGCTTTATTTTGATTTAGGTTTAAAAAATTTAATCAAATTTGGTCAGGATCGTAACATGAAAACTCCTTGCTTAACCAGATCGTTCAGACAAGAGTATTTTCAGATTCGGAAAAGTGTGACCAAAGAATCAGACACATTGATTCGCCGTCAATCCCAACAACTAGAGATTCCGTAATCCATTTCACAGTGACTTTTAAAAAAGAATTCGCAATTAAAGAAATGCAATATTCAAAGCACTCGAGAATTAAAGGTCGGAGACAAATATGTTCAAAGAAAAATTTTTGTTCAGTAATTAGGAACATTTACACCTTAACTGATTGGGAAATAAAAACGGATTTATCAAACAAAAATGAATCCCGAAAGAGTTAATGTTTGGTGTGGTACGTTGTGGTCTGCATGAATACGAAATTGGTTACAGTTAATGGTAAACGATAACGAAAAATTGTTTTTATGGAAAAAGTGGATGGTGTGGGTATTAGGGACCTATGGTTTCAACAATATCTGCTAAACATCTATAGAAACAATTGCCCTTGAGGCATTTAATGTCTCTACTAACATGATGTTAGTGTTAATGTTTTTCATTTTATGTCTGATGTCGATGTCGGGTTATTAAAAAATCTTCTTCTTCGTCGTAACCTCCAATCTATATTAGACAATAACATGTCTTAACAAAAGTCAAATTTTATATAAAAAACATTTTTAATACTGTTTTTTTATATGAAGTTTGCCTTTTGTTAAGACATATTGATGACTAATGTAGACGTGGCTTAAAAATGGTTATTACCGTACATGAAACATAAATGATCAATTGTAAACAGTAATTGAGAGAAAGAGAGAGAAAAAGGATTTAAATTGTAAACAAATAATTTTGTATAGGGGCGCTCAAATTTTTACTTTTGTAATCGATAAGACTGTTGTAAATAAACAACACTACATAATTACTGTCACCAAATAAAAAAAAAATAAATATAACATAAATTAATCACATACATACATACATACACACATTACAAAATATTTAAATGGATTTTAAATAAAAAAATATATAAGGAAGTTTTTGGTAATTAAAGAATAAAAAACACGAAAAAATTGTAAGTATAGTTTAAGGCCGTTTCACACTATAATACAAGTAGGTATTAATGCTTTTAAATAAAATGCCACCCTGGTCTGAACGTTGTCTGAAAATTTTCAGAAAACAGTCAGGGTTACCTTTTCCGAAAAACATGAATGTATTATAGTGTGAAGCGGCCTTTAGAGAATATGTGTAGAATATGCGGGTGTTGTGTGTGATAGAGAGAGAGAGAGAGAAAGAGTGAGGGAGAGGAAAACTCACCATTTCCATAAATAGTAAATAATTTAAAATTATCATCTTGAGGTGGTAATGTATGACGATAGTGTCCTTGTGGCACACCATTATTGCTGGTGTATTCATGTGATGTAGAGTTTAGTTTCGAATTTGTTAATAATGTTGGTGTTGTTGGCTGTTGTTGTTCATGTTGTTTGTTATTGTTATTATTACTGTTTTGTTGTAGTTGTTGTGGTTCTTGTATATCTAATGTATGCACATCTAATGATCTTCTACTTAAGCTGTTACAGTTACTCATACTTTCACTATTTCGTGCTGTTGTTGTTGTTGTTGTATGAGAAGTGGGAGGAGGAGGTGGTGGTATGTGTATAAAACTAGAACTAGAGTTGTATTGATGTGTTTTATTTTCTGCATTTTTTGTTAGATTTTCTAATGCTGATGATGGTGTTTGCGGCGCCGCCAGTGAAGGTGCCAGCGATGTCGACATCGTCTTTGTTGGCGTAAAGGAGGTATGTTTATGGTCATTAATATTGTTATAATAATTATTATTTTCTATCTGCTGCAGGGCTGCATCGCTTGCGCTTTTACCGTTGAGCGACATGTTTGATTTATAATATTTTTTGATATTTGTTGTTAATTTTTTACAATACGTAAAGTATGTGTTTGTTTAAGAATTAAAAATTTGTTTAATACAATTAAAATAAATAACAAAATTTTGCATTATTGTTTCTCCTTTTCAATTAATTTAAATAAAATATAAAAATTTATGTAAAAAATACGATATTAGGAATGTTATTTTTCTGTATAATACTCAAAGTTGCAAAAAGTAATTGAAGCTAAACCTGACAATGTTTGTTCAATAGCATTATTGACATGACAGCTGTCACAAAAAAAAAATTATACTTTAGCCTTAAAACTAAGACAATTCGTAAAACTAAACTTCGTGTGTTACATAAATTAACAAAATTAACAAAACCTTTTACTTAATATGGAACTTTTAAAACAAAAGATACAAATTGAAACAAAATTTAAGAACAAAAAATAAGTAAAAATTTAAATGTATAAAAGTTTTTGTTTAAGTAATTAGCGGTAGGTATATCAACAAAAAATTAGTTTACTTAAATTACATTTATTTTTTTTTATTTTGTTTAAAGGAATTTTGGTTAAATTATACAAACAAGACTATTAAATTAAAATATCACACAGTTTGTAGTAAAAGTTGTTTTCTTTATGGAAATAAAATTAAAACTAGTCGTAAGAAATCTATTAATTAATTATTATATTTAAATTATTTATAATTTGTTTATTTTATTTGTTTTAATAATATTAGCGTTTTGCTTACATTTTAATTATTTATATCAAGTAATTAGTGTGTGTTAATTGTTGTGGTGTAGTGTATGTATTATGTGCAGACTTGTGTACATGGATTGGTTTTTAGCGATTTTTTTCTTAAGTTTTTTTTTTAGCTTAAGAATTCGTTACGTTTATATTGTAACAATTTCGAGGGCTTTAGTCACCGGACCGTTGAGATGGCTAGAAAAATTAAAAAGATGAAGAAAATATAGAGAAAAATAGTGGGGAATTTGAAATCATCAAATTGATTACAAAAACGTTTTTATTTTCTTAAAAAATGCAATTAAGTTTTTTGCTTTTAATCCAAAAACTCAAGATTAAGAAGATCTAATATTACGAGTATAAAAAAGTAAAAGACTATGTATGTTATTTAAAGATTAGATATGTAGTTACGAAAAGAGAAAAATGCAAGTTTTCATATAATGAAACTAATTTAACCTTTAACTTAAGTCGTGGAACTAAATTGTATACTAAATTTTATACTATCTTTTCATATTTTCTCATTTAAAGCAGCTGAAGTGTTTTCTTTTTTCTCATTACTTATTCTATATTACACCCCGTCTTCATTAGCCATCGATTTTAACAATACATAAACATACCGTCTGCTGAGAAATGATATTCATTTTTTCATGTTTTTATAGTTGGCGAAAAAGTGTTGTTTATGTTCATCTTTGAATGACCATAATTTTCTGTTTTCCATCACCTACCATCTATACCTAATAAAAATATGTCTTGATAAAAGTCAAACTTCATATAAAAAAATCCAGTATTAAAAATAATGTTTTTATCAAGACAAATTTTTTTCAGGTATAGACACTAGGTTAATGTTGTTTGAATGCTTATACCAAAGCAAATAGTATTAGTGCAGTTGAGCAACAGATGGCACCTGCTAAACAAAAAACTGTCGAAGCTAAAATAAAACAACAACGTTATTATTATATTATAAAATAGCTTTTATAACAAATGTTTTAAAAACCATGTTAAAACGTGGATAAAAACATTAACATGAGCAGTCTACACTTTACACTAACATGATATTTTGTGTTAATATTTTTCATTTTATATCTAATGTAGACGGGGTGGTTAAGAACTATTGCATATCATGAATGTGTAGCAAGTTGAAAGAAATGGTGTAAAATTTACCACCTCACCTCACGTCAAAAATTTCACCTCGTAAGTCCCGTTCCATACTTACAATTTTTGTTTCAGCAAAACACGTATTTGTTGTTGGGAGAGGAAATAAAATGGCCGCGGGTATAATGGTTCATGTACTTGAAACTTTGCCTGGACTCTCTATTGTTGTTGTTTGCCATTTTCGAGATGTATAAAAGTATACAGTCGTCACAATTTTTAAAGTATGGACATGAATGCAACTTCAAAAGAGAATTTAAAAAATGTTTCAGAAGCAAAAATTGCAAGTTTGGAACGGGTCTAAGTTAATTTTTAACTTTTAACGGGACTAAGTTAAATTTTAACTTATGACCAGTGTTAACAATTGTTAAAATTTTTCTAGATACGAAAAAGGTTAAACGTTTTTTTAATTACGGCTTATACAAATTTTATATTTTATACATTTACTAGGGTTGTAAAACATACTACCGATTTGTTAAACAAATCCGATTACTTTCTAAATACTCTATTTTGAACTTATAAAACTTACTTTAAGTATAAATGTTAAAAGTGTTAAAAACAACCTCTACTAATTAGACATTCACAAATTCTAACTCTTTAGTTAAAAACAAAAATTACTGTTCTTTCATTACTTGTTCTGCTGCAAAGTTTAACAATCGCAAAAAAAATCGTTAATTTTTTTTTTTTAATCGAATCCAGTTAATAACAATTGTTTAAATTATTTATTTTTTTGTGTTTTATAAACGTTTGAGCATTGATTTTTATATGTTAACAAAATCGCAATAAACATATTGTATTTACCCTAAGACGTCATATTTATATGATAAGCTATTGATAATAAAATCTTAAAATAAATGGGGAAAATTTACAGAAAAAATAATCATTGTTAAACGTTTTCTATTTGTTTGCCACTCAGTAATCTCATTAACTAAATGATATATAAATAACAATCAATAGTGCCGTGAATCATAGAAACCAATAATTCCATTAAAAAAAACTTTGCTTTAATTTTTTTAAGTGTATGCTTTTGACAGTGTTATCAACACTGTACAAACTTTCAAAAATTTGCTTAAATTTTTTCTTTCCCCTTATTTCTCATCTAGTTCATTTTAAAAATTCAGTGAAACAACGTATAAATGTTTTAGAATGCACTGCAAAACTCTATGTTGGCAGTATACTCGTATATACCTATGTATATTCTCGTTCCATAAAGTTAATTAGTGATAAAAATTTGTCTTGATAAAAGCCAAACTTCATATTAAAAAAAAAAAAACATTATTTTTAATACTGGGTTTTTTTTATATGAAGTTTTACTTTTATCAAGACAAATTTTTATCAGGTATAGACGGTAGGTTAGGGATTACGATTTAACAATGTCCATCATTTAATCAACAACACATCAAATCCATGTGTTGATATGGATTTTCCGAGTATCCTAGATTATTCTTAGTTCATCATCCACAAAAGATATAGCAATAAAATTCTACAGAGATCAAGCAGATATGTTTTCGAATGGCGCTGCGATCCCCTAGGGCGAAGGTGGTCTGTGTTGGTCCAAAATTTAATTACCTCGGGAATATATATTATTTTTTTAAATGTCTCCAAAAGATTGTTTGTGATTTAAATGTTAAGAAATTTAAACTTGGATAATCCTTGGAAAGATCTGCTACATGTCTGCGTTTTCTCTATTACTTTGTGAGAAAATTGATTTAGAAAAAATTTTTTTTTTAATTTTTGGCTAACGTTAACATATTATTTTTGACGAGATAAACTTATATATGATCGTATTCTTAATTAAATTTTTGTCCTGATAGCTCGCATCGTTATAAAGTTACAAGCCTTTGAACAGGGAAAATGTAACAACTGCCGTTTTTTCAAGGGTTTCCCCAAAAATGTGTTATAGACTTTTTGCTTATATACAATAAATTAAACTTACTTCGGCACTAGTAAATTTTTTAAACAATTTTAAAGAAAACCTTTAGCCAATGTTAATAAAAGAGGAATCGGGTTATAAACGGTAACCGTTGTCCCTCTAGCCCAATCCAAACATGGCCAATTTTTTAACTAATATTTATGAATTATTGTAAAATTCCTCGGCATGCAAACTAGCGATTAAAAAAAAAGTAAACAGATTTTAAAAGCCTCATCCCTTGGATACATTTACCAAAAACAATTTGACAGCCCCATGGTTAACAAAGGCCAATTTTATAAAAGACCTAAAATTTTTGGAACATATTTTCCCATTTTAAGAATTTAGATAATACCTAAAATAATAAAATTGTTTTAAGGCTCTATTATCTATGTTAGGTTCAAATTTTTTAAGGATATCTCAATCCGTCCAGAAATAGTTTTAATTTAAATTCAATACTTGGTTTCTTAAAAAGTCACTTTAAAGGTAAATAATATTTTAAAAAAGCAAGCCGAAAATTTTTTTCTCTAATATTTATTAGTTGTATAAAAACTGTATATTTAAGGTGTAGGAGAACGATAAACCTTGCCTAATAGTTAAACAAATGTTGCTGAAGTAGTACTCTGTTTTTGCTGTGAAAAAAACATTGAAATGTTTCTGGCAACATTTTATCAAAGCTGTGAAATGAAGCTAATGGGCATTATTTCATGCGGAATTTTTCAAACAACAGCTGATCACTTGGCTTTTGTTAACATTTGTAAAACAATGTGGTATACTTAATAGCAATAAAATCGTAAAATTTTTCCAAATCGCCAGAAAATTTGACATTTTAAATGTCAAATTTTCCCTGTGAAATAATAAATGTTGCTAAACATTTTTCACAAATTCGAACAGAGTACTAGGCTTACTTGAAAAAAAAATGCGCAATAATGTGTATAAACATATTATGTGTATAAACACATTTTTACATAGAAAATGATAAACATTAGTTTGAAGGAACATTAACACAGATAAACACAAAGTAAGTAGATCTATCTAAATGTACATAGGTAGGGGTGGTAATACCGACACAGATAGGACAAAAATCGTGAGATCGGATTATTAAGGATTTAAAATTATGGGTAAGCAATTTATATAAGCACTATGTAAAAAAGTAAGAACTTTTTATACTTATTTAGTTTTGGAAAATTTTATAATAAAAATTTCTGCATGGAGACGGCGGTATGAATTTAATTTTTTAGACATTTTATTACTTGTTAAACATTTCAAAACAAATGTAAGTATATTGCTATACAATCGATTAAATTATTAGTCATTAATTAAAAAAAAAAAAAACAACAAATAAACATTATTAATAAAAAATTATACCACAAAGCAGTCATTAACATTTCCTAAAAAATGTCAAACATTTCCAAAAAATCAAGTATATTTGAATAAACGCCTAAATTATTAAATATTTATAAACATCATTAAAAGAATTTAAACAAATACGAAGAAAAAAATTGACAGTGAGATTTGTTATTTGATTTTTATTTTAAAATAAATAACTTGAAATGTGATAAATGTTATTGTCACTTTTATTACTAGATATGATAAGAGTTATTTATATATAAACACATTGTACTCGTAACTGGAACTTAGCAGCTCAAAAAAATATCTTATTTAATGTGTAAAATTAACTTTTTTTTTTTTAAATATGGTACGCTTTTAGTTCAACAAGTTTAAATTGGGTCACGCCTCAAATAAAGCTAATGTTTGCACACAATCTGTAACAAAGTGCAAAATATCGAATATAAAAAGCGTGCCTTACTATGACAAAACGAAAACGCGCAAAGAATTAATATTTCTGGTAGCTCAAAATGATGTGCGGAATTAGAACATTTTTATTTTGCAACATGACTAAAGGACAGTTTACATGGTCACAGAAGTGTTATCACATGTCAAATTGTTGTGTAAAAGAGCACGAATGGTATCGTCTAAATGAATGAATGCATGGTAATGAATCTGTGAGATATCGGGAGAAAATACGCATGAAAATTTGACAGACGTATGGCTCTCTTAATTTTTTAAAAATGTTCAAAAAACCATTGCACCTCATCATGCATTTTTTTAAGTGATGACAACTTTTCAAACGAGACAAAATAACCCAAAAATAGTTAGCTTTAGTTAAAAAAAGCTTAGCTGACATCACTGAAATTTTTGTAAACAAAGGAAAAAACTTAAAACAGATGTTTTTATTTTACTATAAACGAAAAAAAAAAAATAGTCGTAAGATTTCTACTCTCATTTCTAAAACACGAATGCATTTGGATATTATTTACTCTCCGAATTTACGTACGTGAAGTCCAACCGTCTAAACCGACCTTAAAGACCATGATTAACTAACACACTTAATCGTACGATCTGTCAAAAATAGCATGTATGCTAAAAAAAATATGATAGTGTGGATTACAAATGTATGTGTGTGACAAGTCTGTACCATTTGGTAATCTTTTGTAAAAAACATACATTTTTTGTTTTTTGTATGATAGTGTCCCACCTACAACGTCATTATGAAACGATTTTTTGTGTAGGACAGAATTCTGTCAGTTTTTTTTGTGATTGAATCGCACGATCGTGTAGGATAGTGAATCCTGGCCTAAATCGATAAAATATATTTAAAAATTATAATATTATGAGAATCGAGATAAATTGAAATCAGCAGAAAAAACACTTATGTTTCAACATGAATAAAAACGCGTTTTACCGCAAAAAATTAACCACGCCCTGCATTTTAAATTAACCCAAATTCTTTTTCAATATTGTCCATAATTGCGCTAAAAACGGCGCTAGATGTACAATATTCAGTAATATCGCCCCACATTTTTTTTTTAAATTAAGGATTTTTTTTAGGTTAGAAATATAAGGAATTTTTATTTTTTGTAGTTTTATAGCTTCTTCTGTTGAAAACAATAAGCTTTTATATACATATAGCTTTCGTTTCTTTAGTTTTTATATAATTGTAAAATGAGGATTGTGCCAACTTTGCCATTCCTGCTACACTTGTGGGAATATAATTAAAGCCGTAATGACACACACTTTTTTCGTCCTTTTTTAATCTAAGATTGAAAGAGTGAAATAGCTAATGTTAGAATAAGAAAAATATACAAAATAATAAAAAACTGTTTTTATATTTATGTACATTTTTTTATTTTCTTTAAATCGGGGATCATTTCATTCCATTACGCCGTCTACATTAGTCATTAACATGGCATAACACAAGTCAAACTTTATATAAAAAACCAGGGGGGTTACTGGTAACTCGAATTTGTTTGACTTTAACATTGTGTTTGGAAGAAGATTTCTTTCGAATCGAAATACGCGGTAGACTCCCAGTATTAAAAATAACGTTTTTTTATATGATGCTTGACTTTTGTTAAGACATGTTGATGGCTAATGAAGACGCGGGTTTAAGTTGAAAAAGTACAATATAAAATCGCTACATTCCAGTGTAAAACTAATAAATTAGCACCACTGTAATATTTCAAGCTTGAAATGTCAAAATTTTTTAGATTTTTTCAAACTTTTTACCGATAACATGTATAGACATTTTAGCTGAACTCTTCTCTCTTGGGAAAATTATCTTTTACAATATATTTGTACTGTTCTCCAAAATCAAAAAGGAATAACTGCTTAAGGGCTTTTCACACTATAATACAAGTATTAATACATTTGAGGAAAATAAATCCCTGACATGATAAGTTGTTATTGTTTTTTTTTAAATTTCAAACAGCGATTAGAATCAGAGTTGCATTTTATTCAAAAGTATTAATACATGTATTATAGTGTGAAATGCCCTTTAAGTGAACTTAAGCTCTTAAATTTTGTTACCGTGAATAACACATTTATTTGCATGTGTTATTTTTGTGAACGTTTCTTAATTTTTATTTTAATTTCTTAATTTATAAACACTCGACAGAAAGAAAAATCCTTAACTCCAATGTAAAAATCAATGGCAAAGTTACTGGTGAAATGGTTGCTGGAGTTTTATCACTAGCGTAGATATATCCGTAAGGCCCGTTGTATATGAGAAAACGAAAAAGGTGAGTGAAGGTTCCTGAGTGGCCAGCTTAATATCTATAGAATAACTATGGGGGGTTATGAATCTGCAGTTTAATGCAAAAACCCACGAACAAGTATACACTCTGTGATATTATATAAGAAGAATGTTAAATCCGTCAAACAAGTTTATCCTATAAAACATTAATGGTTAGAAATTATTTGTATTAAATATTAATCAGTTCCAAACACGATTTAACATTTTTTTCCGGGTCAATTACACAGGGTAACAGTGAAAAATACAAGGAAGTGACTGTGTAGGTTTGATTCTACTATCAAAGAGTATCTAGTAAAACCCTCAGTTCGGCGAAATCGGTGATCAGTTTTTATTTATGCCCCTCGAAAGATTCGGAAAATATGTGAGCCCTTCAAAAAAGGTGGGTGTCGATAGGTGATAGCGCTAAACTTTGTTCGGCAATAATGTAGCTAAAGATTAGCTAAAAAATTCTAATTATATTTTATGCCAACAAAATAATTTATTCCTGCACTTTTTTTTTGTTCATATTTTACTCCAATATGTTTTATTTGCAAAGAGAAAAATAATAATATAGCAATGACCTAATTGTGTGTCCACAGCTGTATATGATTTTCTTTTTTTCAAACAAGAAACTCTTTCTCACAATCATACAAACACATGCCTAGGCACAAACTCATTCAAAGAAGGTGTCATGCAAAAACAAATCACAAATTCTATTTGAACGGTTGTGAAGATCGGCTTTGGTTTCAAATACTCGCTTTGTTGCCAACGTCATTTTAAACTAGACATCCATTCAAATTACGTACCTACTATCATTATCATTATTAAAAACAAAACTTTTCTTTTAATTCTTTTTGACAAAGAGTAAAATTTCGTGGATAAAAAAAAATTGCTTTTCAGTATAATACTTTTTATAAAAAAAATTCATTATTAATAAAAAACTAAATACAATTAATTAAAAGTAATTGAAAAAAGTGATTTCCGAGTAAGAACTTCCCATTCATACATACTTACATGAAGATAAATAACTGACTAACCTAAACAAGGGCGTAAAGCGAAACGACGTCTAGAGCCTAGCTTTGAACAAACCTAAAGGCCCAACTATAATATGCATAAGCTAGCTTAAGCAAACTTAAGCAACTGTGCAATTACATACAAATCATATGTGGCAAACTATAATGTACTTAACAACACTTTTCGTTGAGTTTTGTCAAATGTCATTTGCTTAAGCAAAGTCCGAAACCGATCGCACATTCCGTACGGAAACAGCTGTTTATGCTTTATGTTTTACATATGAATGTACATTCATCAAAAATTGCAATGAACAACGAAAGTAAACAAATTACATCTAAATTTAATATAAAATGTTTAAAAAAATAAGTTTCTATAAGAAAAAAGGGAGGCGTTGTATAATAATCGTAATTAAAAAAAGAGCATTTTATTGTTTATGAGTTGAGTGATGCACACCGCTGTATTTTTTAGTACTTTGGCCAAAATTACACAAACAGCAAAAAATGTTAATTTTTTTTGGAAATTTCTTAAATCTATTAAAAGTAATTATTAATTTGTATATGAATGGTATTAGTTATATAAAATATGTTTATTTAACACCTTTTTGTTAACAAATTTAATTTATTCGGAAAAAAATTATTATTTTTCAAAAGTAGGAATAAAACAAATGTGCAACTGTGTCATAATAGTTTTTAGATTCATATAAGTATATTGTAGCCACCTAAAAGCCTTCAATAAGTTGCTTAAGCATTTGACAGACTTTTCGTTAATTTTTTGACATTAGCTTAAGCCAGCTTATGCATATTATAGTTGGGCCTTAAATAAGAGGGCAACGTTTTGTAATAAACAGTAATGTTAACATATTTTGTTTAGTAAAAGTGCTTTTACACGGCGTGTATTTGTCATATGACTTGTCACTTTTCCATGTGTAAATTCTAAACACATCATGTAAACCTTTTGATACATAACATGTGTCTTTTCCATGTGTACAATACATATGACATTTCTGTTCTATTTTGATGTGACAAAGCATCTGTCATCCTGTAATGCCAACTTGATATTTTGCTATTTTAGGGTTTTTGTGCTACCAAAAGCTCTAAACGCGTGGCAAGAGAACTACGTTTCCATCTTTGCATCAGCTGTGGTTGGCAATACAAAACTGTGTGGAGATAAAGCACAAAATAGCTAAAATGGCACCACTCTTACACAAAAAAAAAAAAAAAACAATAACACTTCACTATCTAACGCTCTGTCAAAATTGGATTTTCCAATTGTCAATTGCTTCATACATTTTCTATGTACATGAGAATTTTTGACAGTTATTTTACGCCTTACGCTCTTGTTTAGGTTTAGCAGTAAGGCGTAAAGTAACTGTCAAAAATTCTCATGTACGTAGAAAATGTATGAAGCAAACCTAAATAGCGGCGTCAACACATCACTGCTAAACCTGAACAAAAGCGTAAGTGATTAACCTAAACAAGGGCGTACGTCGTAACGGCGTCTAGCGCCTAGTTTTGAATAAACCTAAATAAGAGCGCAACGTTATGTAATAAACAGTAGTGTTAACATATTTTGTTTAGTAAAATCTAAGCGTATTTACTTAGATTTAATTTTTAGTAAATTAAATGTGAAACCGAAAGTCATGGAATTTAGATTTCATGACTGATTTCATGTTAAAATATGTATGTACATACTCGTATGTATGTATGTCTATAAGTATACATTTTTAAACTTATATAAATATGTATGTATGTCTGTATATTTCATAAAATAAATTCAACAATTTTAATCGTCGTTAATATGACATCTGAGTGTTCTCACAGACAGACGACTTGCTTGCCTAAGAATCTGCCAACAGACATTAAAAAAAAACAATAGAATTTAACTAATATAAACAATTATATTTTATTTCATAAATATCATTGATGCAATGTTCTGATACAGTGGGACTAAATATAAAATTTCCTCGTTTATTTTATTTACAATCTATCAACCAAAGAACAACAATAATATAACTGCAATATAGAAATCTATATGCGAGCCTTTAATATTAATTAAATTAGTTTTAGAAAAATATCAATTTAATGCATATGCGATCTAAGCTGAAATACTCGTATATTTTAATTCTAGTTTTATAAGACTTAGGAAATTGAGTTATTGAGCTTATTTTAAAGAGGCTTTAATTAGGGTATCTGAAAAAATATTATTTAGAAAGCGTTCTGTTTTGATCTGACAAACCATCTGACAGCAGCAGTGTTTCAGTGTTGTCAGATACCTATGCCGTGTGAAAACACTCAACGGCGGTTGACCATTGGAGCATTAGCCGGCTGAAGGTAATATTTTACAAGAGCAATATCTGAATATGATTTTAACTAAGTTTGTGTATTTATCAACAGTTATATAAATCGTGTATTTTAATATGCAAAATTAACTTCTTTACATTTAAAGTAAAAAAAAACTATTTTCCAATCGAACGGCTGGGATATCGGTATGGTGATAAAGGCGAATTAAAATTTGAGCCCCGATCAGCTGTTGTAAACAAATTAGTGTTACGTCAAACGTAATTATACATGTACGTTTGTGACCAGATATTAAAAGTCTATAAAATAAAAATTTTATGTAATTCTGTACATATGACTCACACAGTTAAAAAGTTATATGGGAAAAAGAAGTCGAGTATATGGGGCTTAAGTAGATTATGCTAATTTTCCTAATTTTGTCCTCAAAACTTCAGAATTGGCCCCACAGAGAGCCTCTGTGACCGGTTATTGGTGAGGTCCCCTTCGGGGGTACACGTGGTGGTTGTGGTTTAAGATCGATTTATGTAGGTATGGTGCACGGTCGATCAAGTGTGCTGTTGCACTCTCAACAAACGGAGTTTGGATACTCTCCAAACCCCTAAGCAAGAGGCTATAATATGGATCTAGGCTTGCCTTGGATAAGGCTTGTCATATTATATAAATTGCTACTCATTGTGACTGTATCACACACAAATTGCGATTGGTGGCAATAGTAAAGTGTTGTTAAACTACACAATGGGGGCGCTAATCTACGTTTACATTTCACTCGGAGGTAAGACCACCGTGAGATTAGGCCAACTAGGCAGGTACTCACGTTAATCTTGTTCCACAGTACATTTTGACCCTGGAAGATGGAGACAAAATGTAGTCAGCTGAGCTCTTGAGTTTACCTGTTATAAATTCGCCTTGGTTTTCTTCTTACAAAAATCTTGAGACTTGTATTATAGTGTAAAACGCCGTTAGTATTTTGATTTAATATATTTTTATATTTGTGAAAAAAATAAGTAAATTTTTTTTATTATACACCTGAGTCGCTACAATTCCAAGTGTAGTGCCGCCGGATTTTAATAGAACACTTCTTTATTTTCTTGGTTTAAATTGAAAAAGAAAAAAAAAAAAACAAACTAAATCGAGCATTAATAGCGATGAATGAAACTAAAACCATGAATTGACAATTATGAAATTATAAAAAAATTTATGTAAATGTTGCAGTTTTTTCTTTTTAAACACACTGTTGCTGTCGTGCACGTGTAGTTTTAATTTGCAGTTTATAAACATACACAAGCACACAGTCGCAAACAAACGAATGCAATAACAGCAACTATTATGACTGTAATGACACTACGCCACACTAGACATACCAATTGCGCTAAATTTTACTTAAGCACGAGTCATTAGCATGAGACGAAGCCTCTGACAAGCCCAGGCATGGATAAACTGTAGAAAGGCGGTGCTCTTGACTGATTATAAAGTAAACTTAAAAGATTATAAAAATACTTCCTATGAAAATTTAGAGAAAAATACAAAAATGTGTTGATTTTTTTTTTTACAAAATAGAGATTAGATAAATAAAAGGAAAATTCTAAAAACGATATAAAATATATATTCGATTGTATTTAGATAATTATCTTTGCAACAGATAATAGAAATTACTTAGCTAAACAATAAAAGTCGTAATTATTATATTGACAGTTAAATTAATTACAGACCTCATAAAACAAATAATTACTTAGTATTTTTTTATTTTGATTACGGTAAGTAAATGCGAGTAAACTAGGCACTTCTTTAAAAAACTAGTTACACCCTACATTGTTATTATTATGTAAAATAGATATATGTAGTTGTACGATATTTGATAATTACTTTGTATAAGTGTACTCTACATATCGCTCCTATCTATTAGCTTTTTGCTAGAGTATACCTTTGGTATTTAACATGATGTATTTGAAGGATACTCTCCCCTCGCTCCTATTTAGACAGTTTTTTATTTGACTGCGCTCTTGATAGTACCCTCACACGAAAATACACCCCGTCTTCACTAGCCATCAGTTTGAACAAAACATAAACATGACGCCGGCAAAGCAACGGAATTAATTTGTGCATGTTGTTATATGTGTGTTTTCCAACCAAGGCGAATTTATACCAGGTGTGAGCAACAACAATATTGACTTTCTACTAGCAGATATAAAACAATGTATTTTTGACAAGAGACTAACAAAAAATAGTCAGCTGTGTTGACGCCTCTACCTGTTATGAATTCGCCGTGTTTCCAACAATTGCACAGAAGATAGTAGTAGTTAAACAGATGTCGCTGTTATAAAATAAAAGTGTCAAACTTAAATAAAAAAACATCATTGTTAAATTATAAACCCCCGTCTACATTAGTCTTTAACATGTCTTAACAAAAGTTAAACTTCATATAAAAAATCAGTATTAAAAATAATGTTTTTTTATATGAAGTTTGACTTTAAGCAAGACAAATTTTTATCAGGTATAAACACTAGGATATAAAATAGCTTTTATAACAAATGTTTTAACAACCATGTTAAGACTTGAAAAAAAAAAAACATTAACATGGGCTGTCTACACTTAACACTAACATGATGTCAGTGTTAATGTTTATTATTTATTTTCTAATGTAGACGGGTGGTAAGAGTGTTACCAAATTTGTTTTAAGCTTAATTTGTTCAAAAAGAAAACAAAAACAAAAGAAACCCTAGTGGGTCAAGTTAAACTTAAAACTTAAAGTTGACTTGTTGTTATTTAAATGTGGTTTTGTTTAAACTTTAAAGTTAATAAATTCGATATCTTTAACAACCACTAACATACTTACACACATTCATACATACATACACCATATAATTTATATGGAGTAAAATGACAAACCAAAAAAAAAAAAACTTGCAAGAAATGCAATTAATTTTTTTTTTCATCTGTAAAATGAAAAATCCACATAAATATTCAATTAACATAATGAATATAAATTATAATAAAACTGTCAACAATTTGTCTATTTAGTGATGATTATTATATGTATACATGTATGTATGTATGTATGTATGTATGATGAGTTGCTGGATTGCAAACAAAATGTTTATATTTATTTACACAAATTTTATTCATTCAAGACTCAGAATATGTATATAAATCGATATATGTACATATGTTTGATTTGTTTTATGTGTAATTTGCTAAAAAGCATTAAGAATTAAATTATGTCATATCGAATTGACGTAGTAATTTTGTTTAAACAATAGAAGAAAGGCTTAACAACACTAATTGATTCCTATAGAAATACTTACATGGTGCAAATATAAATGGGTTTTTTAATTTAAAATTAATAGACTACAAAATTGTATACCCAGTTCCTAGATAAAAAATTGATTTTAAAATAATTGCTTTAACTAAATTCATTCTTGGAAAACTAAATACTAATTCACTTTATTGGGAATTGAAATAATTTTTTTCCATTAACTAATTGTAAGTGATTGTTGGAAAATTAACTGTCTTCCAATGCACATCAGGGTTCCCAGATGTTTTTCAAGTCCCATCCAAAAATTCCCCAAAACTATGTTTAAATTAACTCCAAAAGATACCGTTTTCATTTAAATCAACACATGAATACTTTATTTTCTGTAATTAAGTTCTTTTAAAAAATATAGTGTGCACTTACATATTTGTATACTAGCTGTGCCCACACACGTTGTGTGCGTCCTGACAATATTTTGCTCCAATTTGCTTTGAAAATTCTAAAATTTATATCAAATTCTGAAATTCTAAAAATTATTGTAAATTATTGTCTATAAAAGAAAGAAAGACAAGAAATGAGTTACTCATTATTTTAAAACACCGCCATCTGTGGCGCAACATTGATTAAAATATACTGCTTTCAAAAATAAAAGATGCCTCAAAGTATGCAGTACCTTTAAATCGGTAAAAAAAATCGGCATACTTTCACTGCTTTTTCTCCACTTTCTCTCGGAAATAAGATATTTTTGCGGAAAAGAAGTATCCTATATTGCAATTAGGATACTAAGGTACCTCCTCACAAAATTTTCTTAAAATTTATCCATTAGTTTTTAGGTGATGCAAACACAAATAAAGAAAGACAGACAGACAGACACACAGGAAATGAGTTACTATTGTTTAAATATATGTGACCCGGCCTATAAAAAGGTGGCTTATGACTCAAAAAAATTTTTTCCATTTTTTGTTGTTGTTGTTGCATTGTTTATCTTTAACAGCTAATTTTTCGAAATTTTGTTTTTGAGTCATAAGCCACCTTTTCCCTTTTCATAGACCGGGTCACATATAGATTATTTATAGACTTATTATATATATGTATGTATAATATGTATGTATAATCCATGTAGATTATTTAAATTAAGTTGTTTGACGATTTACCTATCCATTTCTAGGGATGGATCCAAAGTGTTCCAGCAAACTTCATTACTGTTACAATGTATCTTTCTCTCAACAAAGATTCAAGCAATTAATTCTGCAAATTATTTCGTACTTACAATATTGTGTTCGATTTTGATTTGGAAGTAATCCACACCAAATTCTAAGGCCTTACTTTCATAGTGTTTGAGATATGGTTTATGTATTTACATTATATAAAATGGTACCCATTCCTGGGTAAATATTCAGAAACATATGTAAAATTTTAAAATTTATATAAAATATTTTGCTCGATTTTGTTTTGAAAGTATTCCACACCAATTAAAAGACTTACTTTTATAGTGCTTCAGTTATGGTTTATGTATTTACTTTATATAAAGGTACCCATCCCTGGATAAAATTCTAAAATTTATAAAAAATTATTAAATTCAAAAAATTTTTGTAAAACTCTGTAAGAGGTGTTTAAAATATTTTAATAACAGAGTAATTCCACAAAGTAAAAATACAAATTAAATACAAATTTCATAGAACTGGCGCCATCTGTTGCGCAGTAGTTTTAAAAATATCTTACTTTCAAAAATAGGAAGATGAGTTGAAAAATAAACGTGTTGAAAATATCTCAGTTTTAATCCGAAAATTTCAGTACCTTTAAACCGGAAATTGGGTTTTCACTGCTTTTTCTTCACTTTCTCTTAGAAATGAGATAGAGAGAGACCAGGATGCTAAGGTACCTTCTTATAAAATTTTATTAAAATCCATCCAGTAGTTTTTACGTGATGCGAACACAAACGAAAAGCAGGCAGACAGACAGACGGAAATGAGTTACTATTTTATTATATGTATCGATCAGCAAATGATTGTAGAGTTATGTAAATAGTGCAAAAATAAAAGGTGCTGGCAAGTTTGCAGTACCATTGCATCGGTAAAATTGCCTATTTTCAATACTTTTGTCCTATTTTCTCTTGGAATTAAACTATTTTTACGGGAAAAAAAAGTATCTTATATTTGAACCTTACCTCCTTACAAAATTTTACTAAAATTCATCCAGTAGTTTTTTACGAACACAGACAGACAAAATTTTTAAAAATTGTTGATTTGTATTCCATTTCGATTACTACCTGCACCAGTAACAAAATTTCTAAAAAAAATATTTAAATTACAGAAATGGTCGTGTTACAGTTTTGTTATATCGAAGATTTTGTGGGTTTCTTTGCCGAAATAAAAAATTATTTAACTAAAGTTAAAGGCCATTTGAAAATTTTGTTCCATTTTTTTATGTGGAACATTTTTCAACAGTGTCGACCGCCCAGCTGATTTAGTAGTTCGATATGTCAAAAGTAGTATGTGTTTAGAAATTTTATAGTGTAGAAGTGAGAAAGCAATAAAACATATACCCTCCTTCTCAATTTTATTCTATGTTTTTGACATTTCGAACTTTAAAGCAACAACAAAATGCCATGTTGTTCTTGTATTGTTGTATTTGTTGTAGGGACGCCACTACCTAGTAAGATAAATAAACCTTGGTTTTTATTGTATAAAACTGTTTTATACACTAAATTATTTCTTTTTTAACCAAATTCAAAAAAAGAAGGAGGTTATCAATTCGTCTGAATGTTGCTTGTTTTTTATGTTTGTGCCCGCAGAAATCAGTCATTTCTGAACCGATTTTAAAAATGCTTACAGATTGGTCTCATTTTAAAAGAAGTTCAGAATTTTTAAAATTAAAGGGTGTCCCCATACAACATACGTTTTTTTACGTGTATTATGAACCGTAAAGGGCACCCGTTTAAAATTTTAAAAAACTGCTTATTACTATAGCTGCCAATTACAGAAATTAATAAAAAAATAAACTTAAAAATTAAAGGGTGTCCCCATATGTAACGTGAATTTAAATATATGAACCATTTGCACAATTGTAGACAATCACTTGAAAATTGGACAGAATGTCCAATATTTATAATCAGAAATTAAATATTTATAATTAGAAGTTAAAGGGTGTTCCAATAGTTAATGTGATTTGTGATGTATATTACAAAAATTTTGAACCGTAACACATAGACGGTTGAAATTTACAAAGAACCTGTATATCTAAATCCCTTATAACATCAAGTATATAATTTAAATTTGGAAACTAAAGGGTGTCCCCATATATGATATAATTTTACATATCTAGCCCTATCTTTTGAACCATTATAGACAATCACTTGAAAATTAGACAGAGTCTTCACTACTTTGTCCTAAAATATAAATATTTAAAATTTTAAAGAGTGTCTCAATAGTTGATGTAATTTGATGCATATGGCCAAACTTTTGAACCGTTTTAGACAGACATTTGAAATTAACAAAGAATCTATCCTTTTAAATAAGTGTTTAATTTAAAATTGTACATTAAAGGGTGTCCCATAGGTGATATTGTTTAAGCTATATGGCCATAACTTTGGAACCGTTACTTTTTATTACTGTGTCAGTAATAATAAGTGTAAAAAAATAAAGGGTGTCCTTATATCTGACGTAATTTGTCGTATATGGCTTTATCTGCTTAACCGTTATGGATAGACATTTGAATGTACAGAACGTATATTACTATTTCCGTTAGAGCAACAAGTATAAAAGTATTTGATTTGAGTACTATTTCTCGCAGATTACTTCCTTTTAAATTTTTAGTTTAGAATTGATGCACATATATTTGTTTTGTAGTCGGTTTTTTTTTTTGCAAGAATTATTTATGTTCATAAAGAATTTTTTTTTATGTAAATAAAGAATTTTAATTTTGAATTCTTGTAATTTTTGGATCCTTGAACGTTGCACGATGGGGTCCATATAAAAATCTGGAATTATTAAAACGGGTAGATGTCTGATATCATTAAAATATCTACATATTTTTTCTATTTCACCGAAATAGAGATTTTAGAATTTTAGATTTTATAGATATTTTCTAATAAAGTTATAAGTCAAATTAATTTAAAAAATACTGAGGTTTATTGTATGTTTTTCAATAAAAGCTTTCGGTATCAAATTAAAAAAAAATGTTAAAACGAGTATTAATATTCAATTCCTGTTGTGAGTTTTGTGATCAATAAACAAAACTGTTTAAAAAAATTCACGTTGTGACGTACATTGACCGTTTTGTCCAATAGAGGATACACAAATTAATAAGTGTTCATTTAAAATCTGAACGCAGTTTTATTTGAATTGTGTTTAAAAGTACAAGTACATAAATATGTGAATAATTCTTGTTTTTTATTTAAAAGTCATCAAAACGTAATACGTCCTGATTTTAAACGAACAAATCTTTATAAATAAAAGTTGTGCGCTTAAATTCAATTACCAATAAATCTTTTTATACCAACAATATTTTTTTTTTGTTTTTAAATTTTCGTACCCGAAAAACCTGCACTCCAATAAACATTAATATAAAGCCGAATTGTACCTATATATGATTATTATTAGCACCTTTGCTTTTTTCTATGTGTTTTGAGCGAAAAAAAAGTCCACCTTCACATGGATTTATAGGGGGACAAACAAATGGCTTTAAAAACAAAATTCCAAACTTCTCTTTGACAGCCAGCGTGACGTATGAAATCAAATTCGACGTGATAAGAATAAGAAAAAACACGACAGCAACAACAACAGAAATAATGACAAACAAACACACAGTACTAGTACTTGCTGTTGATATTTATAAATTTTCGCGGCAATCAAAATTGTTTTTATTTGACAAATAAAACTAAATTAAATTGTTGGCACATTGTTGTTGTTGTTGTGGTCAAGTATGAATATGATCACTGTATTATTATTTATTACTATTATTAGCATAAATAATATTGTAGTTAATCATTACTATAAAAATAAATTACAAAAAACCTATTTGAGACAGTGTTTTTTACAGAAGAATTAAAAGGATTAATCACTTCTAAATAAAAAAAATAAAATTAGCTGCAATTTAAAGTTTTTTTATAAAAAAAATGCGGATGTCTAACATTAACAAATAGAATTTAATTTTAATTATACCAACAAACTACGAGGGCAGTTCGATAATTATGAGAATTTTTGAATAAAAGATATATTTTTTTTGGTAAAAAATCGTTTTATTTATTTAGTAGTAACACTCAGGCAATATATTAACTGTGTTACTTCTTTTGGAAAGGGATAGTAGTAGATAAGACAGATGATGACAGTAGATAAGACAGTGTTGCCATAAACTTTTCTACGCTTGTGGCAACACTGCAATTGCACTTTGTGATTTTTTTTACAACAGTGTTGCAAGCGCCTCTATTGTTATTGTAGGCGAATTAGTTTGAAACTAGCATAGCCAATTTATAATTATTTTTCTTCGCCGGCGATTTTGTGCTATGTGGTAATACCGGCGAAGGAGGGCGCTGTTGTTGTTGCCACGGCTGAATATTGAACTCGTCACCATTACTTAGTAGTCAATGTGCTAACCACCTAAGCTGCAGCACCGTATTAACATGGACTCCTAGCTCGATTTATCTAGTCCAGCGTCTTTCTAGTTTCATTATTCCTACCCCCAAATAATAAGATTTCTCAAGTCCCATAAAATAGGCATTTGTTTAAATGATGACCACTTCGTTTGACCGCCCATATCCCTTCAAATTTAAAAATATGCTGGATGGGTTACCAGTTCGGAATCCAGTACATGCATACGTGAATTATCATCCGTACATTGCCTTGAAGGAATAGTAATTTTTCCTTCGATAGATGAGGTCGTTTTTGCTTCAATATTGAGTTTGCACAACAGTTCTAAATAATATTCGCCTGTAATCGGTTTACTCCTTAATTTGAGGTCATGACCTTATTGATGGACAGACCCACCAGTCTTCTTTGGTGCACTTTCATCCTAAGAAACACACTGTTTTGATTGTTATTTCGTCTCTGCTATTATATAATGGATACATGTTTCATCGAAAGTAACAAAATGGCATTCGAATTGTGCCTGAACGTTGCCAAACACTACTTTACACACGGTTTAACTTATGGTCGAATTCAAGCAGTACCCTTTGCGCGGATAGCTTTTTCGTATCGAAATATTTATGAAAAATATGATGTACACGCTCGGTGGAGATGCCTGTAGACTCAGCAATTTTACGCATATTCCCCATAGTATTTATAAAGTTTATTAACGTAAAAGAATTTATGTTTAAACATCACACGAAATTCACTTTCTTTCTTTTATCGAAAAGTCTAAAGAGGTTATTTGGTTTCAATGACTGTCAAAACCAAACTAATAGGCCCAGCTTGTTCAAATGGACTGTAGTCCAAAAATAGATAACAATTAACGAGAGCTTTTTTGCATTGAAAGTTACTGCTGCGCCGGAGTTACTAATAGCCTCGGCATTATCGAACTGCCCTCGTAATATATTATTTGCTTTTAATTTATTTAATTTTAGTTTTTATAATTTGGTTTTTAGCACATTTAACTTGTTAAACTGGGTGTTTGACAATTTTATATGTTAATTTCGCTAAAAAGTCAAAAAAGTTTCCATTAATTAAATATTCATTAATCAATTGAATGATTTTGCAACAGTTTTTGATTCTTTAGATATTTAAAATGTTAATTTTATATTGAAATTTCAAATTCGGCATACAAAATGCAAGATTTTTGAATTTCCTGCACCACAGTGGCAAACAGGGGGTAGTCAATAAGTCTTCTCATATCACAGAAAACCCCGGTTTGTTAAGTCGTTTTTTAATTGTTAAGAGACTACTCAACTCTTTTATCCATCGATTTGATCTCTTTTTAAGTCATTTTGAAAGTAAGATTTTGGAGCACGTATATAAATGGGGTACCTTAAGCTGGATAACTGCATTTGTGATTGGCCGTGAAAACTTTAAGTATAATCTGACCAAAATGACAATAGAAGAACACCGATACTTGCTGACTGTGCCTGAAGGCCTGACAGAAGATGAAATGATAGCGCGCATTGTTTTGTATTCCTCCTTAAATGAGCTTGGTCAAGCAGTGACTGCTACTGGTTCTGAGCTCAATATCACGTCATAATAACGAAGTTATTTCTGCCTAACTAAAATAATATTGGTGTCAACAAAACGTTGCTGCATTTCATACAGCCTGTGACAAAGTTTCTAATCTGTATTCAGAAGTGGATTATTTCAACACCATTTTATAGGGTTATTTGAAATCAAAGGCTATGTCAACAAACCAAATACCATCCATACATTAAGTGACGAAATTCAGAGCCTCATCAACGAAATTTAGTCATATTATTGCAAAACGATTATGATAAATTTCGACAAAAATAATCGAGAAGGCGATTTGCCCAACAATCTTTTCCATACAGTTGCCGGCAGAATTGATGCGCTTTATTAATGGTCGTAGAGCGAAGTTAGAATTAAAAAAGAGAATGAGAGAATATAAGTAGGTTAAAAATAAAATATAGTCAATTTATTTTTTTAGGTTGGCAACTCAACCTTATGTCATTCAGCATTTAAATGGGTGACATTTTGGATTAAGAAAGGCGGTGGTGATGTTGTCCTAGGTCTAGTTTCATATTGTCATGAAGATACACTTGAACAAAACTGTTTTTCGACAACTTATTTGGGTCATTGCCTCCTCGCCATCATTGCTTTAAAAAGTTTCACTATTGCATTTCGCTAGATAAAATAAATAATAACTACTTTATATGAGAAGTACCCATCTGTCTCCCCTTTTCAAAAACTTAGCGTTTTTTAGTTTCCTACCTACACGATAATATTATTTCACTTTGCATGGTAGGTACGTCGTCCACTGTTCTAATTCAGTCAGATCGGCGGGGGGTTTTTCATACAAAATTTAAATTTCATATAAATTTTCACTTTTTGTGGGAGGTACCACGGGTATTCCTACAAACTAGGCAGCTTTTTGCAGGGCTTTGCTCATTAAGAAGGGAGTTAATCGTACAACATTTTAACGCTCTTCCCTACTATAGTTTCCCAGGTTTTAGCTCGACAGTGAACATTAATATTAGGGTTTCGCGTAAAAAATTTTAAGGATCTACTGATTATAGTTCCTTCGGTACTCAATAATAATTATTAGCTTTGTGTGGGAGGTACCACGCCCATTTTTTCAATACAGCAAGTTTTTTCAAGACTATACAAATAATCGAAAGAAATCTTAACACTCTTCCTATTATAGTTCTCTAGGTATACAAAATAAATTTTTTAGCTTTATGGAAGGTACCCATTGTTCAAATCTCGATTATTTATTTGTGTGAAAGGTACCTTGCTTACTGTTTTAAATCAGCCAGTTTTTTGCTTAACTATTCACATTAATAAAAGGGTTTCTCGCACCAATTTTCAGGAGTCTGCCTAGTATAAAGTAGTTCGCAAGATACACGATAATTTTTCACTTTGTGAGGGAGATACCTCGTCCAAAATTTCAACACTCTATCTTATATAACTCCTTAGGTACAGAATAATACACAATAATATTTCACCATGTATGAGATGTAACGCTCACACTAGTTACTTGTGCAATATTCCAAGTAGTGCTGGCAATTTCTACTACTTCCAATTACTCGATACTTTTCATTTGAGTACTCAATAGTACTCAATACTTCCGTTTACATACTAGCAGAGGAAATTTATCGTCATAGTTGTCAAATATTTTTATAAATTTATTTCTAAAAATACTACCGTAAAAGTATCGATTAACTACTTTTGTGCATTGAGTACCAAAAAAAAAAAAAAATTATCGAGTATTAAGTACTCGGTACCCACTACTCAATACTTTGCCAGCACTAATACCAAGACCCTATATGTTACAGTTCACTTGGTATAGGATAATAATTCCGTACTTTGTGTGGGAGGTGCCACATTCAATAAAGTCAGTTTCTTTCCCGACTATACACGTTTTTAAGAGGGGGGTGCTTGTAGAAAATATCAAGACTTAACATATTAATGTTTCTTAAGTACACAATTATAATTTTTCACTTTGTATTAAAAAATTTAAATTTTTTATATGGAGATGGACAGATTACATTCATTTTAAGGGAAAATACTTTTTCTGTCAAACTCCGTGTAATATTTTGTTTAATATTTTCCGCTTGCACTGTCACCCGGTTTATTATGCTTTATTACTTGCACAAAATTTCCAAATAGCTAGTAGTAGCTTTATTACAAACTAGCTGTGCCCACACACGTTGTGTGCGTCCTGACAATATTTTGTTCCATTTTGTATTGAAAGTAAACTACACCAAATTTTAAGACTCATACGTATTTACTTTAAATAAAGTTACCCATACCTGGATAAAATTCTAAAATTTATATAAAATTATAAAAATTATTGTTAAGCTCTGTAAAAGGTCTTAAAAATATTTTAATAAACAAATACTAATTTTATTCAATTCTCCATTTGGCAGTAAGTAATTCATATTTTGTCGTTATTTTAAAACAGCGCCATCTGTTGCGCAACCTTGATTAAAATATGGCGCATTCAAAGATGAAGTACCTTTAAATCGGTAAAAAAAAAATCGGCGTACTTTCACTGCTAATTCTTCGTACTTTCACTGTTCTCTTGGAAGCAGGATATATATCCAGTAGTTTTCACGTGATGTAAATACAGACAGAAAGACAGACAGACAGAAAATGAGTTACTGTTTTATTATATGTATATACAGCTGTGCCCACCACGTCGTGGGCGTCCGGACAATATTTTCCTCGATTTTGCTTTAAAACGTATTCCACACTAATTGTAAGACTCTTATAGAAGTAAGTAAGTGCTTCAGTTATGGTTTGTGTAATTACTTTATATCCATCCCTGGATAAAATTCATAAATTTATAAAAAATTCTAAAATTCTAAAAATTATTGTAAAGCTCTGTAGAAGATGTTTAAAATAATTTAATAACAATGTAATTCCACAAAGTAAAAATACAAATTTTATTCAATTGGCGCCATCTGTTGCGCAATTTTTTTTTAATATTCCACTTTCACAACTAAAAGGTGCGCTACCGTGTTTAAAATATCCCAGTTTTAAACCGAAAATTTTCTCCACTTTCTCTTGGAAATTAGATATTTTTGAGTAAAAAAAGTATCCTATATTGGCATCAGGTTACTAAGGTACCTCCTTACTTAATTTTGTTAAAATCCATCCCGTAGTTTTGACGTGATACGAACACAGATAGAAAGACAGACAGACAGACAGAAAATGAGTTATAGAAGATATATTTAAATTTTGCTTAAATCTTGGGACACCCTTTTTGCTAAATAAAGATTTGCCACAAATAATGGTTGTGCATATTTGGACAAATATTTACCCTGTGTGGCTTTGCATAACTTTTTTTACACTTAAAATTCAAACTTGACTTAAGTTTGTGTTCAAACCAAACAATTTGTTGTTGCAAAGGTTCGTGGCAAATAAAACATACGAGTACATAATGTTTTAAAACAATTCAACAGTCTTTCAAAAAAATTATAAAAAAATATAGAATGACTGGCTAGCTAGTCTGATGTCTGGCTAAGAAGTAACAGGCCAAAATAAATAGCCCTGAGCACATTTAAAAAGAACGGATTAATTAACAATACAATAAAATTAATTCGATTTCAAAAATTTTAACAATCATTTAAGGCTGTTAAGGTTATTGAGCGGCAAGAATAAAAACAAATTGTTATTAACACTTTGTCATTGATTTAATTTTTGTAAATAAATTTTTTTTTGGATTTATGACGTTTTACTAAAAATTTAATTGCATTTTTCATTTGAAATTTTCTGTTTAACAAAAAATTTTATTGCATTTTTTATTGGATTTTTTTCTTCTATTTTTTGCAAAAGATTTAATTGCATTTTTTAAGTTTTGTGGTTTATTTGCTTGTTAAGATAATTAAATAATTAAGTTTACAAAATGCTTACACTTTTTTCTCTTTGGTTTAATACTTTTTTTTATTATGCTTCAAAATTGTTGTTATTCCATTTTAAATAAAACAATTTAATTTTATTGTGTTGATTTTTGAAACCTTTAATTTATTTGGTTTAAACACTTTGGCATTAGCAAAAAAACATTTCAACTATTTAATGATTTTTTCTTTTTTCTTTTCAAAAAAACTTTTCATTAAATCTTTTTTATGTAAAAAAAAAATTAAAAAAAAAATATTATTTAAAAAAAATTTTAAACTTAAATTTTTTTAAATACAATTTTTTTAGTCACGGTAATTTTACTTTTTTTTAAATTTATAAAGTCAACGGTTTTTTGGCTCTTTGTTCGCAATTCTGTTACTAGACGAAACAAAAAATAATTCAAAACGCGTATCGATAGTCCGTCTTAACTTCATGCCGATTTACCGTGTACTGATTGCTTGAAGACGTTCGACACCTGGTATTATAACGTGTATCTCTCCCAAAAACCGTTTAAATCAAATGAACAGAAAAATAAGCGTAGCCAACCATAATCCATATTTCAAACCTAAACTAAAAACAAAATAAAAAAAATAAATAATAATTATAAGAGAGAAACCAAGCAAAGATAAGACGACAACAAACAACGAGTTATAATAAATTTATTTGCGCCACACGATCATCAATATTTATGTATAAAATAAAAAAAGAACATATTTATTACAAAAAATATAAATAAAACTGAGCAGAAATACTACTTGTAATAGAAATAACAAAAAAAATCATAACCAACAGTTGTAAAATATGATAGACAAGCTTAAAACTTGTGCGATCACACTTTAACGATTGCAATCGCTCTCAAGTGCCCACCACAAAAAAAAAAACCAAAATAGGTACAATGTGACGTTGGTGATCATCATTCGTAATAACGATAAAGAGAGTCGCTCTTTAAAAATACGCGTCAAAATGATAAAATCACTTGCCGTTAACTAGCAAATATGTTTTTTTTTTGTTTCTATTTTTGTTCACAGTGGGGGAACTAACTAAGAAAAGTGTCCATAAATCTGTAGTTTATAAACGGATAATCTGATTTCATTGAAACTACATAGCTAAATTCGTATTGGTTTTAAATTTGGAACTTATAGCTCGTGGGGCAGATAAGAAAATAAACCGATAAAATAGTTTCGATCCGATTTAAAAAATATTGGTTTTCTTTTCCAGTTTAGAAGATATACGATTTTTAAAAATTATTTATAATTTTTTTCGCCTTAGTTTAGGTTTTTGTCAGTAACGAAATCGAAACCTTCTCGATTTTTTTCTTTTCTTAAAAACCTCAAAAACTGGAAAATAAGGTGGATTTATTTCACTGCCTAAGTGGCATAATCATAGCTCACCTAAAAAATTTTAAATTTGTTTTAAATTTCATAAAAAAATTAAAGACGAAACAAAAAATTACTCACAAAAAAATTAAATAAAATAAAAAAAAATAAAATTCTTTCACCAAAGAATTTACCATTTATTCATATGGAAAAGGGAAGTTTCATAAAAAAATCGATAATCGATAATCCCCCTTATTTACCAAATCGATTAACTCCAAATGACTATGTTTTTATCTTTTTGAAAATTTTCTTAAACTGTTAATTCAAATGAAATGTTGTCGTTTAGAAGAGTGAAGAGCGGTTTGTGTGAAAGCACTCAATTAGAGTATGAAAAGCACTCAATTAGAGTAATTTCTACACGAAATTACGAATCGTTCGCAGAAGCAGCAAATTAATATTAACAGAAAAATTTATGATGAACGAATATCGACATTTCGTAAAAGCGTTTTGAATTTAACCACTAACAAACAATTATATTGTGGACTTAATCAGTTTGGCAGTTTTAATATACAAGTATTTTAAAACAACAACCAAAATATCGTAAATTCATCAAACATTTAAAAATATTCACTCCTATCGCAAATAATTATTCCTATGAAAAAAAAACTCTATCGTGAATGATTCCAAACAACAAATTTATTTGTATTTTACGGTAGAAATTATTCACGATAGAAATTTTAGGAAATTTGCTTCATGGGAATAATTATTCGCAATAGAAGTGATAGATTTTCCAAAAAAAAACTTAAATTTCAAACAAAACCGAATGTTGTAAAATCAGAACAAAAGAAAAAAAATATATACAGCCGAAAATTGTATTTTCCATCAAATTCTCACCGAAGTTCGCAAATTTAATAAAAATTAAACCAAAGAATTAAGAGTGCTTTTCTTAAATACCCTGTACCATAGGAAAGCGAGATATTGTGTTACCCTCTTATGTTTTTTTGGAAATTTTGTTGAGAATTTTTTTGGACATTTTTGTCAAAATTCTTTGTAAAAATTTTTTTTGAACATTTTTTGGAAATTTTTTGTAACTATTTTTTGTAAAATTTATTGTTAAAATTTTTTAGAAATTTTTTGTAAATTGTTTTTTGAAATTATTTGTAAAAATTTTTTTGAAATTTTATGTAAATTGTTTATAAAAGTTTTTTTGTAAAAATTAGGAACTTCCTGAAATCTATATTTAGTTAGAATGCTCAGAGTAAAGCAAAAAAATCATATTGAATCCACAGGGTGAGCAGTCAATAGGCCCATTAGAGGGGGACCCTATTGACTGTTCACCCTGTGGTTCTATTGGCTAATATAAAGCCCTTTCTATAAAGCCTTTTATTACAAATCAAAACAGAAAAACCTTACCAACCTAAAAATAAATACAAAATCGGGGCTCGCAATGAGTTATTGATCCCCCGAGATCTATATGCACTCCTTTCGATCTACCTATCGCGGTCTAATCTTTATTTACAAAAAAAAAGAGAATGATTACAACCGAAAAAGTTAAAAAGAACTGAAAAAATATAGGTGGGCGTGGTTTTTTTGCCCACAGCCTTCAAAAGAATGATCTGATGTTGCTGAATTACAATCCTAAAATTTTTTAAACTATGTCCGGCAGATTGGTGGACTAAAATCTGGTCTGGTGTCTAGGCAAACGACATTACTACGCGAACACGGACAGACGGACATCGCTAAATCAACTTCTCTATAAGGATCCAGAATATACATATATTCTTTATGTGATCAAAAATTAATATTGTGGAAATTACACACTAAATGACAAACTTATATATACTCTTTCTACCTGTTGTGAAGGTTATAAAAAGGGATTAAAAAAAGCTGAAAATTCACCAGAAGATCTAAAATTTTCTAAATTGTAATACAATAAAAAAATCTTTCGAAAATTAAGCATAAATAGATGATCTATAATTTTATGCCATAACAAAAAAAATCAAAGCTTTAATTTTACCAAAACAAATCGTGGTTCTAAATTTCACTAAAAATTAAATTTTCTTCAACAACTCGAGATTACGCTGAAATAAAAATTGAAATTTTACCTATCTGTTGTTATTTCATTATAAATCTAAAGGTGGGATCACACGATTGCCGCAATGCACCAAATATTGCCTTATATTATGCGCCAATCGAGTGATTTCACAATAAATTACCACATGCGGCAATCGAGGCCAATATTGTGCCAGTTTTGCCCAATAAAATGCAACTCTGGTGCGACAATCGTGTGACTGGGAAATTGGCAATCATGCGGCAAGAGAAATGATAAAAACGCGGCAATATTTATTGTGTTCTTGTGCTGCAATAGACGTTACCAATACGCGGCAATTTACATTTTTTAAATAACTTGTTTTTGGTATATGCTCATGTTTCTTTTGTAAGCACAAATAATAATAATAATTTTAAATAATGATCATTTAATAATTTTTTATGAAATATTCATATTATAAATAATTTTTTTTTATTATATTCTCACTTTTATGCTAAGCGTTCAAGAGCTGGAATAGCCATGCGCATGTTTGTTTTTTGTATATTTGATTTACATATGCTGATGCAATTTTTTTTCGATTTAGTTCGCTCAGCTGATTTTCATAATTACAATACAAAACCGTGTGCCTGGACTGCGGCAATTATTGTTGCTCAATTGTTTTTCGACGTTTTGCGGCAATCAAATTTGTACACAATAGGGCAATCATGTCAATGAACAGAATATGATTGGGACAACTTTATTATTATGCGGCAATTTAGCACAATAAAAATTGGGCCAAATTGTTGCATTTGCGGCAATCGTGTGATCCCACCTTAAGATTCACAAATTGCTGAGATTTCAAAAAAAAAATCTAAATTTCACAAAAAAAAATCAAAAATCATGAACGAATTTGTCTATGATGAAAATTTCACAAAAAATTAAAAACAAATTATATGCATAGATAATAATGCCATGACGAATGAAATTTACCAGGCGTGATTTCTGCTAATGCCTTGTAAAAAATTCATTAGTGGTATACAGTGTTTGATGCAAATAGTCTTGCAAAAGTGCAAATTCGTTATATCATTCAAATTTTGTTGTTGGATTTTCCAAAAAAACTATGATATTACGCATTTGCACTTTAGCAAGACCATTTGCATCGAACACTGAATACAGCTATTATTTTATTATATTTCTTAATCAAAAGTTGCAACAAAGCTTTTTGTAGTTCGCCTTGTAATAATACCATCCATATCGCTTGCAAGAGCGAATGGTGTTTAGGGGAGAGCAAAATCGCCTAGAATGTTCTATTCTGAGAAGATCTGGTAGGCCTAGTCTAGATTTAGCTCATATACATACCCAGAGATGGGTACCTATACATATAGATATATATAGTAAATATAAGAACCATATTTACAGCACTAAAAAAGTAAGAGTCTTAAAATTTGGCGTGGTTACTTTATAAACAAACTCGAACAAAATATTGTCAGGGCTCTAAAAAAAATATTCCTTGACATGTTATGTTACTCAACGTAGCGTTTTTTTGCACCTCTGTGTGTGCGAGTATAGTAAATTTCGATAATCACACAGGTAAATTTTTTCCACTTTAAATAGAAAATATAATATAAATAAAATTTAAAATGGAAGACATTAAACTTTTTTATTGCCAATCATGATTTTAAAAGATCGCTGATTGCCTAATAATTTCACATATTTTTTCTATAAATCAATGTTAAACTCGTAAATTAAAACATTTTAAATGTTTTTTCTATCACAAAACTAAAGCCATTGAAGATTAGATTAGATTTTTTTAACTTGCTTGGATTTGTTAAGGCTAATGCAGAGTTTTTTTTTATTGATTAAACATTTGATTTTTTTCTTAAACATCTAAAAACAGTCTTCAATAGCTGCGGGTAAACTTCATGATAACCGTTTTACCTCTTGTTGCTTTTCAATTGTTTCATACAATAAAGACTTTGTCTTTAAGTCAAAGCTTCGAATAATACGTGTAACGATAAAACTGTATTATCAACATAGCCGATCTCTGAAGGCATTGATATACAAACATACATATGTATGTACGTCCATTGACTCATTTTACATGATCAGAACGATAAAAAGAAAACTTATAATATAAAAAGTTTATTAAAATCACATGGCAAAGCGCTTCTTGTTGCAACTATTAAATGAGACTAAACAAACTTACTAAGGCTGAAACAAAATTACGCCGCCCCACACAGAAAATTTTAATTTGCTCCGCATGTTAGGCTAATGATGTCACTGTCTTCCTATTGGCTAATAATGCTAATTGGCGAATGATTAAGGTTTTAAATATAGGGTTGCCTATTTTTGAACATTATATATATTTACTAGCTGTGTCGACACACGTTCCGTGCGTCCTGACAAATTTCTAAACTCTTGCGTATTTATTTTATATAAAGGTATCCATCCCTGGATAAAATTCTAAAATTGATATAAAATTCTAGAAATTATTGTAAAGCTCTGTAAAAAATAGACAGTTACTCATTGTTTTAAAACAGCGCCATCTGTTGCGCAACATTGCTTTAAATATAATGGTTTCAAAAATGAAAGATGCCTGAAAATATGCAGTACATTTAAATCGGTAAAAAATTGGCGTACTTTCACTGCTTTTTCTCCACTTTCTCTTGAAAATAAGATATTTTTGGGGAAAAAAAATATCCTATATTGGAATCAAGATACTAAGGTACGCCCTCACAAAATTTTGTCAAAATCCATCTGCATACTAGTTTTTAAGTGATGCGAACATGAAGAGAAAAACAGACAGATTTGTTAACAAAAGACTTGGCAACACTTACATCTAACGGAAAATCATGCGCCTGACATAATCTTGTTTTTATCATTCTTGAATGGTACTCAACACTCATTTAGTTAAACAACAAACCAATTGTGATAAATGCAATCATCAATGAATAAACTGAACTTCGTTAAAATGATTATCGGCTTTTTTCACCTGGTCGTTTTAGCCAGAAAAACTTATGTATCTCTCATTTACTCACAACCTTTTTCTCTTATATAATTCAAGTTTTTATATTTATATTTGAAATTTTATATTTACGTTTGAATTTTTGATATACTCTCTGAGGCAAAGTTGTAGCTCTTGTCATAAAGAACAAAAATTGTGAACATATAAAATAAAAAAAACTTCATCTTCAAGGTCAAAATCGCAAAAACTCTAAAAAATTAATTTTTTTTTACCTTTTTTCCACTGTTCAGGTCCATAGGTAGCAAACCGTTCAAAATTCAAGGAAACAATAAACTACAAAAATGAACCTAAGATCTTAATAAACAACGTTCTAGAACATATGAACTTCCTAGGAATGATTCTTAACACCGTTTAGGTAGCGCTTAGGTAGCCGGGAAATTTTTCACTTTTGCGGAGCTACAACTTTGCCTCAGAGAGTATATCAAAATTTCAAACGGTTTGCAAACTATGAGCTTGAGGAAATGATAATTTCTTTTGCAAAAATGACATCGAGGCCCCACATCTTTGAGGGCCCATAAAAAAAACCTGGAGGACTTTGGGCAAAACTGGGAGACAGGGGTCTTTTTTTTTTTGGTCTTTTATGACGTAGTGGTGTCCGTATATGGTTATTTTGCCATGACCTAAAAAATTACACAGTGCGTAATCTTTGTTTTCAGCAAGATGGCGCACCATGTCACACAGCTTATGTCTAGCTTATGTCTTGTTCAAATCGATAGCTAGTGAAGACGGCGTAATATGTACGACGTGCGTGCAATTACAGAGTTGCCAAAAGTGAAGCTTTCTTTCTTTATTTTACCATCTGTTTTAACTTTACTCTATCTGTTTCCCAAAGAAAGTAACACAGGTGAGATAAACTACCTGGGAGTTACTCCAATTAAAAAAAAGAAAGAAATTTTGTTTAATTAGTTTTGTTTAATTTTTGAAAATATATTTTTATTTGGACCACCCGGTATATAAATATTTAACTCGTATTATTTTATTACTTATTTCCCTAAATACTACTATTATTGTAGATTTGTTCAACTTGCCGGCAGTTTGTCAAATTCATAGTACTTTCCATGGTATGGTTGTGGTATAAGAGAATTATGAGAACTGAGTGTTTTTTACTTGTAGTTTGCTGTTTGCAATTTTGATTAAATTTTTATTAAACCGGGGTTTTATTCCCTCCTAAATGTTGTTGACAAGAGTTGTATGAGTTCGTATCAAAAAGATTTAATTAAAAATGAACGTGAACTGATATGATATACTGAAAGCACAGAGTAATTAGAGTTTTATAAATTAATAACAATACATTTTTAATATAAATTTTATTTGATTTAAAATTTTTATTTTACATACATACATACAACCATACGTACATACATGTAAATACATACAAATGTATTGATCAAATATTTTTGATTTATAAAAGGTTTAATAGACAAATTTTGCGTTGCAATTTATTTTATAAACCTTTTAGTAAAACAAAAATATGTTTATATTTGTGAAGACGCCTTTTTGGTCTTTATTTTGGGAATTGTGGGAAAAAAATAGTCGTTATTCAAAAAATCATGGATTAAATGTAGAAGTCCAAAGAATAAAAATAAATAAGTTGAGGTGCTTGGAACAAGTTAACAAAAGAAAAGGATTCTGCCAAGATAAAAATATCGTCTCTCGTCATTTATTTATCTCTCTGTTAAGATAAATGCTTTAGCCATCAACATGTCTTAACTTTTGTTCATATAAAAAACAGTATTAAAAATAATGTTTTTTATACCCTTCACCACAGGTGAAAAGGGTATATATGAGTTTGTCATTCCGTGTATAATTTGTACAATATTCATTTCCGACTACATAAAGTATATACATTCTGGATATATATTCTGGATCCTTATACATAATGTCTTTGATTAAGCGATGTCCGTGTTCGGGTAGTAATGTTTTTTGCCAAGGCACCAGAAGAGATATAAAAAATTTAAGCACACCAATCTGTCAGGCATAGTTTCGAAAACTTTGGGATTGCAATTCAGCACCATCAGATCATTCATTTGGAGGCTGCGGGCCAAAAACCACGCCCACCTATATTTTTCACGTTTTTTAAATTTTTTTCGGTTTAAATGATTCTCTTTTGCTTTAGCTGTCAAATAAATATTAGACCACGACAGGTAGATCGCAAGGAGCGCATACAGATCTCGGGGGATCAATAACCCCCTGAAAGGGGCGATTTTTGTTTGTTTTTAGGTTGATAAGGTTTTTCTGATTTGATTTGATTTGTATTAAAGGCCTTTATAGAAAGCAATACACATAGAGATAGCAGGAGTAGTTAAAAGACACATGGGGGTTAATATGGGGAATTTTTTTTTAAGAATTCTTTTTGCTTTAGTCTGACCATTCTAACTCAATATAGATTGCAGGAAGGTCCTAAATTAAAAAAAAAATTCAATAAAAATTAAAAAAAAAAATTACAAAAAAATAAAAAATATTTCCAATAAAATTTACAAAATATTTTCAAAAATATATTTTATAGAAATATTTACGAAAAAAAAAATTGTAAAAAAATGACCAAAAAATTTTTTTGACAGATTTCTATGAATATTAAAATTAAAAAATATTTACAATAAAATTTACAAAATATTTTCAAAAAGATATTTTTACAGAAAAATTTTCGAAAAAAATTTTGTAAAAAAATTAAAAAAAAAAAAATATTTTGACAAATTTCTATGAAATTCATGAGTGTAACATAACATATTTTTTAATATTAAGAATATATGTATATAGAGTAACATATTTTTTAAAATAAGTTTGATTCTTAAATAGATGAGATCTCTGTTTTAAAACCTAGATGCATTAAACACACAGACAGCATCAGGATACCAACTACAAACTGTCAAAAATAAAATACACACATTTATAGGTAAAGGATTATTTTGAAGCCAGCAAAGCTACATCGCTACACGACCACCGTTGTGGCTATAGTCAACTTAGGCTGCTTTCTATGTTTTTATGCAACAGTTTTTTTCTATTCAACAAAATAAAATGTCATAAATTTATAAATTACAAATTCACATACAAACAAAAAGTTTTGGAGGAAATATTTATTATTTTTTGAAAAATTTATTTAATTTTATAAAAGCAAAATAGGTATTTCTACAACATTGTCAGAGTTTTGCGATGTAGCTGTCGTCTTCAATATCATTAAGTAGCTGACTACACGGCGACAATTGTAGCCAACGGAATTCGTTATCATTTAGCTGCGTAGTCGCTGTCTTCTATATCTTTAAAACATGAATAATGAGTTTTTTTCTCATACGACATATTTTAATTTCTGTAAAGAGTCAACAATATGGCTAATGGCTGTACATGTCTGTATAAATAAAATCATCGTGGTGAAGGGTATAAAAGATTTGGCACGACCGAATATAGCACTCTTACTTGTTGATATAAAGTTTGACTAATCTTAAGACAAATTGATGCCTAATGTAGGCGGGCTGTTAGTGAGGTGATGAGGAAAGTTTAACTTTTCGGCTGTCGTGCGCGAACTACAATGTAGTACAGGGAAGGAAAATTAATTTTTTTTGGCATCAAAAATATTTGTAAGCACTACTTTTCTTAATTAATAAATTACAATTTATTTTATTACTATTGTTTTTCCCCTCAAAATTCCGGAAACGGGAAAAATATGTTTTAAAAAAAATTGCGGTTAATTATAAAATAGGATACCCTGGGGTAACGGGGGTGGCAAATAATGTACAATTTGTACAATTGGAGTACATAGTCAAGAGATGAGGCTTTTTAAATCTGTTTACTTGTTTTCACTCGGTGTTTTGCACTCGTAGGAATTTTACAATAAATCATAAGTTTTGTTTCAAAAATGGCTATGTTTGGATACGGCTGGAGGAAGAACAGTTACAACCTAGAGATTGTCTATAGATTGTTTTTAAAAAAAATTATTAGCAAAGTAAATTTAATTTACACATGCGAAAATGCACCACTAACTTTTTTGGGGAAATCCTGAAAAAACGGTAGTTTTACATTTTGTTAACTTTTTAACAAAATGTGCTATGAGAACAAAATTTTATACAATTTTATCAAATATACAGCCGATAAATTAAAATAACATTTGATCATAATTAAGTCCTCCACATCAAGAATACTAAGTCAAAGTTGGCCGAAAATTGTAGAAAAAAATTCAAAGCTAATTTTCTCCCAAACTAAAGGAGTTGACCCAGACGTATTAGCACATTTTTTTCAAATATTTTTAAGAACTATCTAAATTTGAAAAATCTTAACATATGAGTTATAAATAAACCTTTTGAAATTTCAAAAAAAAAAAAAATTTATGTCCGGGCAAGGCGTATTAATACTAGGTGATTGCTCGGGCGAATTCAGGTATTTTCGCCTCCTTTGCTATTGTCAAATTCCATATATAAAAAATTGATTCGAATTTTTTTCTTTATATGGACTTTTTGACTTTTAGCTTTCATATATATGATGAGCTTTTTCGCCCCTGCAATCACCTGTTATGGATTCGCCTTGTGTCCGTGATACCCAACTTTTGCGGCTTACAACCAAGTCTCACTTCACCCTAGGGGGTCGACCGCAAGTCCTCAAATACTCCTCTGCTTTGCTTCTGTGAAATTGTAGTAAAATATATCTAGTGGTTTACGAGCTACCGAATTATTTCCAAAATAAAACGTTTTTAAACACTGTACAACGGTAAATTCCTACTTGCAGCATTTAAGTCAAAAGTAGGTAATGCATTAAATAAGTTGTAAGCACCCATGGTATGTATGTATGTATTTATATATATATATGTATGTATGTATGTATGTATGTATGTATGTATGTATGTATGTATGTATGTATGTATGTATGTATGTATGTATGTATGTATGTATGTATGTATGTATTTAGTTGCTGTAATTATGATTAAAACAATTTTAAAATTGTTTAACAACAACAAAAAATGAGAAAATTAGCACTTTTTAAATTTTATTGCAACCCAATTCGAGTGGGGTTTTTATTTAAACTTTTGTTGCCATTGATTACATTTTAATCTTAAGCAGCAGATATGATTGTTACCCTTTTAAAAAGTTAAGAAGTTTAAATTATCACCTTGAACTTGTAATATTTACCAACCACTTACATTAAGCAACAAAAAAAAAAAAACAATTAAGAATTAACGTCAGTAAAAATATTAAGAATTTTTATTTTATAACAGGAAAATATTTTATTGTACTTTTTCTTTTACCGTTAATTAAAAATCGGCATTCCAGATAAATATTATTTGTAGATGGGAAAATAAAGACAGAAAAAAAATTGAAAAGAAACTTTTAACAACTTACAAATTCAAAGTGCTGCTATTTAAACTGACTACTCTATTATAGTTTATTTATTATATTCATTTTGACATTTAACAATTTTAAACAACAGTTTGTCAGTTAATTTAAGCACAAATTAAAATGCATTTTAACAATTCTCAACACGTTTAGGTCATAAACTATTACATAGTCAAGGTAGTAATTTAGTTCTGGTAAAGAATTTGTGAAAAGAAAATAAGTATAACAAAATTATAATTATAATTCAAATAAAAGTAAATATAAATCTTTTGTTAATGTTACATTTACATAATGTAATGAAAATTTCATGCCACCCACATACGTTGCAACATATTGCACAATTTTAACGTTAGCGGGCTGGTTGGTAAAGTATTAGTCAAACAGTTTTTCATTCAACCGACGCAAAGTAGGCCACACAGCGAGAAGAAGGTTAAAAAAGCTTTTTTGTTTAATATGTATATCTATACATATAATAAAATAGTAACTCAAATAGTAACCTGACTGTATGTCTTTCTTTTTTTGTGTTCGCATCACGTAACAACTACTGGATGGATTTTAACAAAATTTTGTAAGGAGGTACCTTAGTATCCTGATTCCAATATAGGATACTTTTTTTCCGCAAAAAATATCTTATTTCCAAGAGAAAGTAATATCTTATTTCCAAGAAAAGCAGTAAAGTACGCCGATTTTTTTTACCGATTTAAAGGTGCTGCATACTTCAAGGCAATTTTTATTTTTGAAAGCAGTATTGGTAAAGTATAGTAATCTTGAAAAAATAATTTCGGAATATCAATGGATCTTTACTACATTCATTTTTAAATTTTATATAAATTTTAGTATTTTATATAAAGCATCCTGTGTAATTACCCAGGGATGGATACCTCTATATAAAGCAAACACATAAACCATATCTGCAGCACTTTCAAAGCAAAATAAAAGCGGGCATTGATAGTCTTTAATATAATAAAACTGAAATATTTTTGGAAAAATTTGTTGCTGGTGATCGTATTGGAATATAAAGCAGCAATTTTTATAATTTTTCTCTTTCTGTCTGACCGTTTGTCTGTGTTCGCATCACAAAAAAACTACTAGGTGAATTTTTAATCTAGAATCTAGATACCTTAGAATCTAGATACCTTAGTATCTAGATTCAAAAGAAATAGAGAAAAAGGAGTTAGAATACAACATTTTACCGTTTCAATGGTACTGCAAACTTGGCAGCACCTTTTATTTTTAGCAAACTATAGAATTACAGATATTTTAGAATTTAATATACATTTCTATTGCAGTTTTCTAGGTACACGATAATATTTTTACACTTTGTATAGGCGGTACCACGCCTACCACTCCAATTGAGTCTGTGTTTCTCCACACAATGTATCTTAATATGGGGGTTACTGGTGCGAAACTCCAAGACGTTACCTATTGCAGTTCTCTAGATACAGGATAATAGTTTTTTACTTTTTATGGGGGTACCAGGCTACCCGTCCCAATTCAGCCTATGTTTTTCTAGAGTATACGCATGGGTATGGAGGTTACTTGTAGTCACTTTGAAGACCATACCTATTATAGTTCTCTATATACAAGATAATAATTTTTTATTTGTATATTTTTTATTTGTATTTGTATATTCTATGGTCATTACCACAGGGGTTACGCATGTAAAGTTTCATGGCTCTATCTATTATAGTTCGCCAGGAACGCGATAATAATTTTTCACTTTGTATGGTTGGTACCACGCCCACTATTCCAATTCAGTCTGTGTTTAGCTTAACTATTTACGTTAATATCGAGGTTACTGATGCGAAATTCCAAGGTGCTAACTATTGTAGTTCTCTAGATACAGGATAATAATTTTCCGCTTTATATGGGAGATACCACGCCCACTATTTCAATCCAGTCTATGTTTCTCTAAACTATGTATGTTAATATAGAGGTTACTGGTGCAAAATTTCAAGGCGCTACCTATTGCTGTTACCAAGAAACACGATGATAAATATTTACTTTGTATGGGAGGTGCCACACCCACGTCGAATATCAAAAAAATAAGTACCCTTTTTTACCAACCGTATATCTAATAACAAACTGTAAAAGTTTCAGAAAGATTGGTGCACTAGTGTAGGCAGCTATAGCTTGACAAACAAGACACATTTTGTGCTTTATACTCGTATATGTACTGGCAGTGCCCGCCACGTCGTGGGAGTCCTGACAATATTTTGCTCGATTTCGCTTTGAAAGTATTCCAGACCAATCAATAGACTCTTACTTTTATAGTGCTTCAGTTATGGTTTATTTATTTACATTAAAGGTACCCATCCCTGCATAAAACTCTAAAATTTCTAAAAAGTTCTAAAATTCAAAAAAATATTGCAAACCTCTGTAAGAGGTCTTTAAAATATTTTAATAACAATGTAATTCCACAAAGAAAAAATACAAATTAAATACAAATTTTATACAACTGGCGCCATCTGTTGTGTAGTAGTTCTTGAAATATCCCAATTTCATAAATAAAATAGTGAGTTGATAAAATAACTGTGTTGAAAATATCCCAATTTTAAACCGAAATTTTCACTGCCTTTTCTCCACTTTCTCTTGGAAATGAGATATTTAGGAAAAATATCCCAGGATACTAAGGTACCTCCTCACAAAATGTTGTTTAAATCCATCCAGTAGCTTTTATGTGATGCGAACACAAACGAAAAGCAGACAGACAGACGGAAATGAGTTACTATTTTATTATATGTATAGATATATAGATAGAAGATAGATATATAAAACATATATGAAGCTCTAAAATAGTAAGAGTTAAAATTTGGTTTGGATTACTTTCAAAGCTAAATCGTACAAAATATTGTAAGGAAGCTGATGAAGTGGCGGTCACAGCTAGTATATAATAATGTTCTAGTTCCACACTATCGATTTGAAATATAATTTCTGACGAATTTTTTTTCCAAACTTTGACGTTTTTCCAACAATTTTGTCTTGCAACTATTAATGATGCCGTCAACAATAGGTCTGTTCCAGGTGCATAACAAAACAGTCCGAACTCACACAAATTAGTCCGAAAGCGTGGAACAATTTTTGTACAATTTTGAGAGAAAATGAGAGAGTAAAATTTTTCATTTCCTGAACTTTTTGTTTGGGTAGGTTCGGATTAGAATTAAATTATCAGCTGTTTTTGTTTACATTTTAAAATCCAAAAAAAAAAATTAAATAAGGGAAGAAAGATTTTCAAATAAAGTTCCAGGACAACGTGCAATAGTTACTTGACTTTCCATTTTGCAAAAAAAATATTAATAATAACACAGTGCAACACAAAAAAAAATAACCATATACGGACACCACTACGTGATAAAAGACAAAAAAAAAAAAGACCCCTGTCTCCCAGTTTTGCCCAAAGTCCTCCAGGTTTTTTTTATGGGCCCTCAAAGATGTGGTGCCTCGATGTATTTTTGCAAAAAATGATCATTTACTCAAGCTCATATTTTGCAAACCGTTTGAAATTTTTATATACTCTCTGAGGCAAAATTGTAGCTCTTGTCATAAAGAACAAAAATTGTGAACATATAAAATCAAAAAAACTTCATCTTCAAGGTCAAAATCGCAAAAAACTTTAAAAAACTCAATTTTTTTACCTTTTTTCCCCTGTTCAGGTCCATAGGTAGCAAACCGTTCAAAATTCAAGGAAACAATCAACTACAAAAATGAACCTAAGATCTCAATAAACAACTTTCTAGAACATATGAACTTCCTAGGAATGATTCTTAACACCGTTTAGGTAGCGCTTAGGTAGCTGAAATGAATTTAAACATTTTCGGGAAATTTTTCACAATTTTTCAAAACTGGGAGACAGGGGTCTTTTTTTTGGTCTTTTATGACGTAGTCGTGTCCGTATATGGTTATTTTGCCATGACTTAAAAAATTACACAGTGTGTAACTGGTTTTTACTTTTTTCAGTTTTTTTTCATTCGCTTTTTACAGCTATTGCCAATGGTGCAAATGATTTGTTTTTAAAATACTATAGATTTAAGCGTTTAAAATCACTAAATTAAAATTAATTTAAGAAAGTAAGCAACATTAGTATTTCAAGATGTTCAATTGTGATTTTTTGCGTTCCAGCAACTTTGGACAACTTTGTCACATTAGGAGAGTAATTTTGTTTTTACTCTCAAAAGTGCGGACTGTTTTTTTATGGATCTGGAACAAACCTAATATTTTGTATATCAAACAATGCCAAATAATTTAATTGATATTTGACAATGTGCGTTTTTTATTAACAGTGGGTGTAAAAAAAAAGAAATAAATACATACATATGTATTTATTTCTAAATGATAGTTTGATTAAAACAAACATAACATATTTTCCTGGTTAGACATACATACATATGTATGTACAGGGTGGGCCAAAAGAAACCAAGGGGTGTAAAAGTTTAATAACTTTTTTGTTTATTAACTTTTTTTTATTTTTTCTTTCAGATTATATAGACAACACTTGGAATTGTATTATTTAAACCAGAGATCAATTATTTTAACGCAAAGAGCATATCGCCGACATTATTGAAAATTTGATTATGAGTGATGAAGCTCATTTTCATTTGAATGGCTTTGTTAATAAGCAGAATTGTAGGTTCTGGTGTTCTGAAAATCCAAGAGCCATTCATCAACGCCAATTGCACCCCATCAGGTGTACAGTATGGTGTGGGATCACATCTGAAAATGTCATTGGGCCCTACTTCTTCGAGAATGAAGATGGAAGTGCTGTAACCGTAAATGGAGAGCGGTATCGGTTTATGATAGAAAATTTTTTACGTCCTGCTCTTGAAAACAGACCTGGTATGTGGTTTCAGCAGGACGGAGCCACTGCCCATACTGCCCGAGACACAATGGCACTTTTAAGACAAATTTTTGGAGAGCCCTTGGTTTCTTTTGGCCCACCCTGTACATACTTATGTGTAATTACGATTAAAGTGGGGTTCACATGACCACTTAAACGTGCATTGTTTTCCCGCTTTATATAGAATTTTTTTTTATTTAGGGATTTTTTGAGTTTGAAGTACGTACATACATACATACTATAGATATGAATGAAGTGTTTACGTACGTAAGTAAAAGTTATTTAGAAGTGTAAATCAAAAACTATGTACATGACCGTTAGGTTTATTATTAACTATTTATGTTATTTTAAGTGTTTTTTATCAATTTGAAAGGTTTCTTAAACATTTTACTATTTATTAATTATCTTAATCAAAGATAATGTTTTAAAAAACTAAACTAACAGACATTTCAATTTTTAATTTTATCAAATCACATTTAATAACATTCGAAACAAAAAAAAACTTGTTTAATTGTTTAGAAAAAAAGACAGGAAAAATATGTGTGAAGGCTAAATTCCTTTAAACGGATATAAGAATTTTTTAATAGGCAAATTAAAATCTGCCCCGCCCCAAATTTCAATTTCATTAAATATCGTGATTTTCATTTATATTTTCAAGGTTTCAAATTTTACGAGTAACTACTAATAAAAATTAAATAAATCGCTTAATATTTTGTATTAATTAGAATTGTTTTTCAGCAATTATAATTTTACTTACGAGCAAAAGTTCTACTACGAGGGTAATTTGATAATTCCAAGACTTCTTGGATGGAGAATAATTTTTTGAAAAAAGGCTCTGACTATTTCCCAACATAGTCTCTTTTAAGCTCGATACATTTACATATTCCAGTGTCTCTCTAGGTTTTTTATTTCCTTCAAATAATAAGATTTATTAAGGCACTCAATGATGATGCCACCCAGCCAGTTGTTCAAATTTTGAAACAGAAAATAGTCTCAAGGGGATAAATCAGCATTTCGTATTTTAATACATGGATTTTTGGCATTTTGACTACACACGTCAGCACTCGTACGTTATCTTGATGGAACATCAAGGACGTTTTTGCTTTATGTCAATGTTGTATCCTATCCAAAACTGTGACAAATATTTGTGGATTATAGTTTTATCCGTTTCAGGGTGATTGAAGTGAATTACAGCGCATGCATTAGTAAAAAAAACTGTGAACTGTGTTCTGTAGGCCAACAAAACCACCATCTTTTTTGGTGTAACCCGAAGAAGGTTGTACTAAAGCTTGAGTGTGAGTAATCACGTCAACCATCACCCGGATAGATGCCTCAGCCATCTTAGGCTATTTCATTCCTTTATAGTCCAATGCCATATTCATGGAATTTATGGAGTATTTTTGGCGTTACGATCTTTTTTGGACGACATGAGCGTTTAGCGTCATTTGTGCTGGTACGACCACAAAGGAACCCAGGAATCATTATTAATCATTGAAGTTGATGGTGCACAGTCTCCATAGTATTTTTCAAGTATCTGTTTGGTTTCGGTGATTGTTTGTACGTAAAAAATTATTGGCCTTTTGTATATTTGTTAAAATGTTCAACTTTCAATGGCTAACTTATAGACAGATGTAGCTTGTTCAAAACTACCAATCGGTATATCGAGTGCCTCGATTGGTGGCGCGCTAGTCTATTAGTCTGGGGGTTGCGGGTTTGATTCCTGTGTTTTCCGCAGACAAGCAAAAAGCTTCGCAGTTTGTGTTGTCTTTAAAAAAAAAACAAAAAAAAAAAAACAAAAAAAATCGATTGTTGTCCAGTATCAGACCTGGGTTGAATAAAAATCACTGCCCTAGAGTTTTACGGAATTATCACACTGCCCTCGTATATTTAGCTCTATTGAATCTAATATGACCTTATAAACCTCAATTATATCAAGTATTTTATTGTGTTAACTTACATGTTACAATACGAAACAAAATTTACCTATTGTATTTTAGTTAAACTGACCAGATACAGTCTTTGGTACATATCCATCTACCAGACTGAATTTTAAAACCTAAAAAAAGTTCGTGTCACAATGTCTTTTTCGTGGTAAGAAATAAATGATTTTATATTTGAAAATTTGTGTCTTTATTTTACCCTTCACCACAGATGGAAAAGGGTTTATATACATAAGTTTGTCATTCCGTGTATAATTTTTACAATATTCATTTCCGACTGCATATAGTGTATATATTCTGAATCCTTATACATAGAGAAGTTGATTGAGCGATGTCCATCCGTCCGTCTATGTTTAGGTTGAAATAAACTTTTCTAAGCACCAGAAGAGATACAGAAAATTTAACCCACCAATCTACCAGGCATAGGAGGGTCAATATAAACCCCCGATGTGCTTAAGTCTGATCATTCTAACACATTATATATTGCAAGAAGGTCCAAAATTTTTTGCAAAATTTTACAAAAAATTTTGGATGAAATTTTTACAAAAAATATTCGATAAAAGTTTTACAAAAAATATTCGATAAATTTTTTACAAAAAATTTTCGATAAAATTTTTACAAAATTTTCAATTACATTTTACAAAAAAAAAATTTGGATAAAATTTTACAAAACATTTTCGACAAAATTTTTAACAAAAATTTTCGATAAAACTTTAAAAAAATCGATTAACTTTTTACAAATAATTTCATTAATATTTTATAAAAATTTTCGATAAAACTTTTAAAAATAATTTTCGATAAAGTTTTTGCGAAATATTATCGATACAATTTTTACAAACAAATTTTCGATAATATTTTTACAAAAAATTTTCTATAAAATTTTTACAAAAAAAAATTCGATAAAATTTTTATAAAAAATGTTTGATAAATTTTTTAGAAAAAATGTTCGATAAATTTTTTACAAAAAATTTTCAATAAAATTTTTACAAAAAATTTTCAATTACATTTTACAAAAAAAAAATTTGGATAAAATTTTACAAAACATTTTCGACAAAATTTTTAACAAAAATTTTCGATAAAACTTTAAAAAAATCGATTAACTTTTTACAAATAATTTCATTAATATTTTTATAATAATTTTCGATAAAACTTTTAAAAATAATTTTCGATAAAGTTTTTGCGAAATATTATCGATACAGTTTTTACAAAAAAATTTTCGATAAAATTTTTACAAAAAATTTTCGATAAAATTTTTCAAAAAATTTTCGATAAAATTTTTCAAAAAATTTTCGATAAAATTTTACATAACATTATCGACAAAATCTGAACTAAAATTTTTGATAAAACTTAAAAAAAAATCAATAAAATTTTAATAAAAACTTCCTTAAAATTTTTACAAAAATTTTCGATAAAACTTATAAAAAAATTTTCGATAAAACTTTTAAAAATAATTTTCGATAAAATTTTTACCAAAAATTTAAAAAAAAATTTCGACAAAATTTTTATAAAACATTTTCGATAAAATTTTACAAAAAATTTTTACAAGAAATTTTCGTTAAAATTTTTACAAAAAATTTTCGATATAATTTTTTCATATTTTTTGATAAAATGATAGCGCTGAACTTTGTTTCGTAATAATGTAACTGAGGATTCGTTGAAAAAAATCTATGCCCATTTTATGCCAAAAAAATAATTTATACCTGCATTTTTTTTTATAAGAAAATTAATAAATATTCTTTTTTACTTTTCTCAGAACAACTTACAGGGAATTTGAAATTTTCACTAACAATATATGAAAAAATTGTAACCACTGAAAATCTGAATAACTTTTGTGATCATACTAATACAATCTCAACGTGTCTAGGCACCTTAAATAGCACTTTCTACCTTAAAACGAGTTTTTTACTAACCTATATACATACTTACATTGCTCGCATTTGAACCGCATTTGTTCTTGTTGTTATTTCTTGGATTTCTTGGATTTCTTTTTTATTATCAGTAAATTTAATGAATGATCTTAATGAGCAATTTAGGGTGCCTAGACATGTTCAGATTGTATTGGTATGATCACAAAAGTTGTTTAGCTTTATCTTGGCTACAGTTTTCCCATATATTATTAGTGAAATTTAAGAGTCCCAGTAAGTTATGCAGAAAAAATAAAAACCAAATATTTTCGTTGTGGTCAAACACCTAGGTTCGTGGGAATCGAACTCAAAACCCCTAGACTAATAGACTAGCACACTACGTACAAGAAAAACTAAACACATTCAAACCTCAACTTTTTAAATAATTTGTCTTAATAACACATGAAAAACCCATTATAATCGTCATCAAAGGTTGGAATTTCTGTTTGATGCGGTACTTGATACTTAACATTTTCTTAACACAATTATTAATACTCGTATATAAAAAGCGAAACTACAATAAAAATAACAACATGAAATCAAGAACAATAAAAAGGTTTTTTCACGGGAAAACACCAGAAATTTTATATTACAGAAGGCTCCAACTGACGTTCAGAAACGCCATTACAACAACGGTCAGACAGGCAGCCTTTAATCGACTCCCAACAAACGAAGATATATAATGTCACATACTTATATACGTGTACTCGTATGTAATTTATTCTCCAACTGTTGTGATGAATATAAAATACCTTGCGCGGGGTTGAAAATAACTTACGGTAAAGTACAACAAAAGACAAAGATGTTTAAATGCTTTAAAACATTTAAAATGTTTTGTCTAGAGTAAAAATAATTCCACAAGTATAATAATTCTATAAATAAATTAAAATCGTAGAAGTAAACCTGCGGTTAACCCCCTTATAAATGGATCGCCTCATTGTTATTGTCTTAAAACATATGCCGTTATATGTCATTTGTATCAAATGTTTAAAAACAGTTAAAAGTCTTTGTTTATTTATTAACCAAATGGTTTGAATTATATTTATTTTATATTTCGTTTCACAGAAAAAAATCAGTTTCAATTACAAATGTAATTAATTTTTTTAGTTAGTTCAATTATATACTTAATTAAGCAAGTAAAACTACTAATAATATGTAATAAATAATTGAATCAATTAAAAGGTTAATTAAATTTGTATCTCAAACTAATTTAAATCTTAAACGGTTTTACTGTATTTATAAATGTTTGAAGAGCATAATATGGAACTCCATAGAAATCACACTTATACAAGCAATTATGATTTGTATACATTTTTTGCAATAAAGGAATACTTAGGGCCTAGTTAGCCAACCGTAACCTAACGGAATGTAACACATGAAAATTGTTGTTGGTTAATATTGTAACACATGAAAATTGTTGTCTTTTGAGACCCTCTTGCGCTCTTTTCACTCTTTCTTGTATTTTTGCAATGTTTTCGACAGTGATGTAAGCAAATCTATTAAAAATATGTATATTAGCTTACATTTTAACGAGTCATTGATAAGCAAAGCATAAACGAAAGAAAGAGCTTCAAATAACAACAATTTCCATGTTTAACGTTTCGTTAACCTTTATTCTTGCTATGCATTACGTAAACTTGAACTGACACCAGCTCTTAACTTGCAGGACGACTAATTTTGTAGCAGGGTTAGTAGGGTAGGTATGATTGTATCATTTTGGTCTATAATTTTATCATTTGGTAAAATTTAATTACTTCCCCAGTTTAACAGCCAGAGTCATTGGCGGGACACAAATTAGTAACCCCCATACTAGCGCATTACCCTGTGTAAATTTCAAGAGTATGTTTAAACGAAAAACAAATTAATCACCTATGGAGACATTCTTTATAGTGGTTTTACACGACGTGTATTTGTCATATGATTTGTTACTTTTCCATGTATAAATTCTATACACGTCGTGTGAACCCTTTCAAACATAACATGTGTATTTTCCATGTGTACAATACATATGACATTTTTCATTTAGAACGTGTTCTATTTTGATATGGCAAACGATGTGACATCCTGTAATACCAACTTGATATTTTGTTATTTCATGCTTTTTGTGGTACCAAAAGCGCTAAAAATGTGCATCTGTGATCATGTGACCCTTCCAATTTTCGTATAAAATGTGTTCTGCAAATTTATGTTAAATACCGCGAGGAACATTTTTGTGGTACATTGTAATCCTCTTCTTTGTATGGGTCTATTTTGTGCCTTTCGTGAAAAAAGATACCTTCAAAAGTATAACGGATCAAAGTCTACCACAAAAGTATCCATTATAAATCTTGAAGGCCAGAAATAAATCAAAACTTAAAAAGCGTTTAAGGGTTAATTGCTTTCTTATTTGGAATTGGTGTTCAAATATGCATAGTGAGCATTTATTTATTCACCCCTATTCTATTTGGCGTCGTCGACACAATAGGACAACGTTTTGTGTCAACGGGCTTAAATTAGTATTCCCTTTGTCGACATCAACACTTATCGATAACTGTTTACTTTTATTTGGTATTTTGTAAGCAATTGTGACGTCGAAATTATGTAGTGTCGACGACGATTTTGTCGTCTTGGTTTTTATAAACAATTTGAGAAAAAATAAAAACAGAAAAAATAAAATAACAATTTCAAACCAATTCAGTAAATTAGTGGAAGAAATGGAAACAAATCCTTTCCTTGCAAGAGGCTTCCAAAGAGGATGTACCCCCAGTAATTTTAAAGAGTTGTGGGATGGTATTGCTGTTGCATTAAATGCGCTTGGGCCTCCAAGAAGATCGTAGGATGGATGGCAATAGGTGTGGAAGTGAATTTCAGGCTAAGGTTACTGGGGATGGAATTAATAAACAGTTTATACTTAGCCACTTGAAAGAGGCTGTAGCAAATCTGTTACAATTTGCAGATACGGCTTCTAGCACATGCCTGAATGCTGATTTATTCAACCTAAACCTATTACAACATAAGAAACAATTCTTGCAAAAAGAACGTTCGTTTTTTACTTACTTCTCATCCGGTAATTTAAATATGTACATATGTATATCAGACTTCTGATTAATCGTCTGACCAGATTGTTTTGCAATCGTCCTCACTTGAATCGGAATCGGATACGAAAAACATTTTATTAAATTTATTTATATTTATTTGACTCAAATTATCGATAATCCGTCGACCTCGTCAGTGTTAGGGAATACCAAATTATAATCAAATTAATGACCACGTCGATACAAAGTGATGTCACCTTAAAAGTGATGACGATGTCGTCGACGCTAAATAGAATAGGGTGATTACATTTTAATTTAGCTCTAGGGAATTCTTTATGCAGTCCAGCATATTTTAAAGAGCGCATCTATTTGGTGAAATTGTTCACCATGTTCATTTGATTCCATTGCCAACTGATACCCGAAGAAATGCTCTCAAAGTAGAGAAATGATACATCCTATGATCTGTTATAGCACTCCGCAAGACTGAACATAGAAAAGCACAAATTAGGCGTCCCATACACCACACAAGTATGCTTGTGCAATCAAGCGATTTTACGTACGTCAAGCATAAAACAACCAGCTTCCTGCAACAATTGTAATATTTTCACAAATTTTTAGGCTGCAATTATTATTGCATTTACACTATTAATTATGAAAAGAAAATGAATAAATATTAATAGAAGTACATTTCCATGAAGAAGTGGTAAGTTACTTTTTTAAGGGCATAATCTGATGTTTATTACACTTTGAAAACTTCTACTAAATAATCTATTTTTACAATATACGATATCCGCTTTCTTGTAGAAATATCTAACTCATTTTAATGTTGCATCAACAATACAATTACACAATAACACCACAAAATAATATGCATAATCGTTCATATGGCATCATCACTCTATTGCACATGCATGCTGGTATTGTGTATTTGGTCCTCACTGGTATGATATAAGCCAAGTCGGACTTTATAAAACTATAAGGCATTAAAGTACAGCTACTTGTAGGTGCACTTAAGCTGTAGCACATTCAATATTCTTAATTGCCAACACATTAAGTCAAAGTGTCATATAACTTAAATCAATTTTACACCACACACACGCTGTGGTCAAGTGACATTCAAACACTATACCGCCAGACACAGTTTGTTTATATTGTTGTTTTTATTGTTGAACTAACGACGCAATTCACAAGACGGCATTCTTCATATTACTCTTTAAATTATTTTAATAATTTCCCACCTTGTAGCTTGTAGCCATTAATTTATAATTAGATCGTATTACTTCTAAGTGTTCATATACGTTATAGGCTTAAGTAGATAGAAACAAGAGCCGATTCAAATAATCATACGTTAAGTAAAAAAAGACAAATTTTCATTGAAAGTCATTCGATTATCAATTGCCAAAAAAAACTTCTTGATGAGCTAAATTGATCCAATAAAATAATTAAATTAAACTACAGTGCTCATAAAGCTCTTAGGACAAAAATTAATTGAGATACATTCAGAATACTCTATGCAGACTAGATAAAAATTTTTGTACACTTTTGGGCCTGAAGAAACTTTGCTATTGTGCAGAGCTGTCTGGCATTAAACCAAAGAGCACAGACAGACACATACTGAATTTAAATGCTATAGGGGACCTCAGTCTGTGGTGTAACGATTAAGAGCACTTAATAATAAGAAAGACTGTTCACGACTATCCGTCGGCAGCCGTAAATATCCATACCCTAAACTTAACCTTAATGATTACGTGCACACAGTGATGAGTAAAATATTTACAACACATCCATCGGTAACAATATAATTTTTTGCAAAAAAAACCGACTTCAAAACAGATAGAAGGACACCAGTTATAAACTAAAAATGTAAGAAGTAATCTGTAACAATTACGTTTAAACCAAATAATAGATGCGCCAAAATTAGCGGAAAAAAGTAAAGACTATGTGAATGTCAAGCATCTACCTATTACTGTTCAAAATTTAAGCTATATTCACCAGAATCCGTCTTTTATGGGGACACCATTCAAGCCTCTGTCTGGTTTCAAGGATAGGGTCACATAGATCAAATAATATCACCTATTCGGACACCCTTTAATTTACAATTTTAAATTAAAGACCTGTTGTTATAGAGGACTTGGCCACAAAGATTCTTTTTATATTTCAACTATCTGTCTACAACGGTTTAAAAGTTTAACCATATATATCAAATTACATGAACTATTGGGACACCCTTTACATTGTAATTCCAAATATTTATACTTGTTATCATACCAGAGAAATTCTGCCTAATTTTTAAGTGTTTGTGTTTAACGGTTCAAAAGATAGGGCCATATAGATCAAGTTACAAAATGTATGGGGACACCCTTTAGTTTCTAAATTCAAATTGTATACTTGCTATAGTGGACTTTGCTATACAGGTTCCTTGTAAATTTCAGCTGTCTGTCTATAACAGTTCAAGAGTATAGCCACATACATAGAATTACATGAACAATTGGGACACCCTTTTATTTTCAAATTTTAATTTTATACCGTTTGTTATAGCTGACTTAGCAATACAGGTTCTTTGTAAATTTCAGCGGTCTGTGTACAACTGTTCAAAAGTATGGCCATATACATCAAATTAAATGAACTATTGGAGCACCCTTTAAAATTTTGAATATTTATAAATTTTTTATAACGGTCATAGTAATCGACATTCTGTCAAATTTTCAAGGTTTTGCCTATAACGGTTCAAAAGATAGGCTCAAATAGGTCAAATTACGTCACCTATTGGGACACCCTTTAAATTTTAAATTTATTTTTTTATTAATTTCTGCTGTTGGGAGCTATAGCGACACGCAATTTTTTTAAATTTTGATTTGGTGCCCTTTACGTTTCTTAATACACGTAAAAAATATGTATGTTGTATGGGGACACCCTTTAATTTTTAATATAAAGAACTGTTTTTAAAATGGGACCAACCTGAAAGCATAACCTTTCAAATAAAGAAAAAAAATTTAAAATCGGTTCAGAAATGGCTGAGTTCTACGGTTACATACATAAAAAAAAGCAACATTCAGACGAATAGATAACCTCCTTCTTTTTTGAAGTCGGTTAATAAAAACAGTGACTACAAAAGAGTGCTGAAAAGTTGCCGAAAATAACTTAACTAATAGGTCGATTGCCTAAGGATTTGTATGTATCGAAAGCGAATGCTTACTGTATATTGGACATCAACATAAAAAAACTCAATGTGAGCGGTTCTGTTTGTACAGTATATAAAACATAAACTCGCCTGTTAAATTTCGTAAGCTGTGTTCAGACGATGTGTCATATGGAATGTCACATAGTAAATTTGTTAACATCATATGAACACTTTTAAACAATAGCATATATTATTTCTATATTTGCAGTACAGATGATATTTTTGATGTAGAGCAAGTTCTATTTTCATGTAACAGTGCATCTGACAACAGCTGTTTTTACAAGAAGGAAATGTTTGTGGCGGCAAAAAAAATAAATAAATTGAAATAATAAATACTGATTACTGAAAATGGAAGAAAGAATTAGCAAAAGTATTTGTGTTTTTGGTAAGGAAAATAACTTACATACATAACTATATATTCATCATGTTTCAGTTTGATTGGCGTAAACCTATACGCATAATAAAATAGTAACTCATTTCCGTCTGTCTGTCCTTCATTGTTTGTGTTCGCATCACGTAAAAACTATTGGATGGATTTTAACAAAATTTTGTGAGGAGGTACCTTGGTATCCTGATTCTAATATAGGATACTTTTTTCCGCAAACATATCTTATTTCCACGAGAAAGTGGAGAAAAAGCAGTAAAAACGCAATTTCCGGTTTAAAGGTGCTGAAGTTTTCGGTTTAAAACTGGGCTATTTACAACACGGTTTTTTTCAACACGGTTACATTTTCACCACAAACCTTTTTATTTTTGAAAGTTGGATGTTTTAGAAACTATTACGCAACAGATGGCGCCAGTTGATTAAAATATGTATTTTTACTTTGTGGAATTACATTGTTATTAAAATATTTTAAGCACCACTTACAGAGGTTTCCAATAATTTCCAAATTTTTTGATTTTTTCATAAATTTTAGAATTTTATCGAGGTATAGGTACCTTTATATAAATTAAATACATAAACCATAACTGAAGCATTGTAAAAGTAAAAGCCTTTCAATTGGTGTGGAATACTTTCAAAGCAAAACCGAGCAAAATATTGTCAGGACGCCCACGAGGTGCGGACACAGCTAGTTAGTCAATATCTTATGAATCAATATCATATGTAGTTGGAAACCTATCGTGTTAAAAAAAAACTGGTAGTTTTTAGCTTAGTACCGAAAGGATCATTCACTTCTCACTTATGTGTGAGTATGTACATTTTAGTTTCTATCTGCTTCTTTTCTTTATGTGTGAGAGACTAGAAATAATTTTGTGTTTGTTCATTTATGAGTGAGAAGATTTATTTGTTTCCTTTCTATTCAAAAGTGAATTAATGAAAAAATATTTTGTTTTTGATGCAAGTGCTCATATATGAGACTTTACAATTTTGTTAATTTCTCACAAGTGATAAGATCGTGAAAAAATGTTCGCATTAAGCATATGCATAATTGTATATATGTGTGTATGTATGCATATACTTATGCACGTATTTTGTAATGACCAACTAACTGCCTACGTATTCAGTAACAAAGTGTGAGAAGTGAGAAATTCCATAAATGAACACTAACTAATGAAAAATCTCATAAATGAAAAAAATATACAAGCATTTATGTAAAACAGCATTAAAGAAGAAGCTAATTTCATCACACCATATTATTCATGTGTGATGAATAATATTGTTATTGCTTGTTTTTCACTGTTCATGCATGAATGAACAATGAAAAAAATTTTTACTCACATCATGTGTGATCATAGACAACAAATTTTGTGTTGTTCGTTTATGAGCGTGAAAAATAGATATAAAATATCAAAAATGTTGATATGTGCCCCGTTTCGTATGTGAGAAACTTTTTACATGAAATTATTATAGTAATTTTGTTTTACAAACTTGAACTTTTTCATAACTTTATTTTAAAAACTTCAGGATTAGCTATGGGACAACCAGGAAAAACAGGATGACTATTATATTTTAATGTGAAAAGTTTCTCACTTTAGTTACAGCAACGAGGTACTGGTTTTTAGGTTACGTAGTAGGATTACCATCTTTTATGCAAATGCGCTCTATACATGTCCTAAAATCATAGCGTATTAACTTCGCAACTCTTCGTAACTCCTCTTAAGTTAATTTTTTTTTGTCTCTGCCTTTTACTATTCACCTTGGTAAGCGCGATATTAGAGGTTTTAAGTTGTTGCCTCAACTTTTTTTTTTTTTTTTGTCAAGTAATGATATCTATGCATTGAATAGTTCTAGAACCAATTTCGTACATCGTTAATTGTTTTTATAAATTATAATTATTGAAAAAATCTGCCAGGTTAATACTTATACACATAAAAAAAATTAAAATAAAGAATTGTATTTTAATCAATAAAACTTAGTGTCTGATTACACAGGTCGCTTGATATCTCTAAAGACTACAGAAATAAAATAAACATACGATACCAAAAAATTTAACGCTCCTTGTATTTCTTCTTATAAAAAAAAAAAGTTTCTTATTATAGAAAAGTAGAGAAAATTTATATTGAATATCAAGTACCTGTTAATATAAAATCGTTTAAGTGTACATATTTATTAAAAGTCTTCCTTTAATCATGCACATGATCTTATGTACGCCAGATAAGAGTCAAGACGTTATTTTATCAAAATGAAAATTAAAAACCATTGATTGAATGAAAAAAAAAATTTTATTCATTGGTAATATTAACCGAAATTATATCTAAAAAAATAAACTGAAAAATTTATATTTCTGATTAAAAAATCAATATGAAAGCTATTGACGTAATTAAGCTTTTAAACAATCACAACAGTTGACTTAACTGAAGGTGAGGTGGCTAATTGTGGCAAGATAATGCTACTTGAATAAATGTTTTAATCAATTAAATATATGATTTAATCAATTAAATATATGTTTTGATCAATATACGTCTGTATTTAATTACCAAAACTGGAGGGTGTCAAAAACATTTTGTAATAAATTACACATGCAACAACAACTTCTCAAACCACGACAGTAGAGACTTGTATAGAAAACTACGATAACAATCGAAAGGGTTTCAATCAGCGTTGCCACCAAAATTCTTCTTAAAAATTACCAACAAATAATTTCCGTTGTTTTAACGAGTATATTTTAAAATAACGGAACAAATTTATTCGAAAGGGTTTTAATCAGCGTTGCCACAGAGATTTTTTTGCTACCAAAAATCTCCTTAAAAACTGTCAACAAATAATTTCTGTTGTTTTAAAGATTATTTTTTTAATTACGGAAAAAAATTATTTGATATGTGATCAATTAGAATTTTTCTGATTTCCCATCAAAATGATTTGCTTGTACTGAAACTAACACAAGCATACAGTTTGATAGTATGTGTTTTGGACACCACTGATTTAAAGAGTAAAAGAAAATGTTAAGAGCATTCTTCGTATCTATCCACAAGGTATCTATCCAATCGTTATCATTTGCAAATGACATATATTTAACCAACCAATTTTAATAAATGGAATACCAGAAATCGTTTAATTATTTTGTTTTTCTACTAAGCAAGTTTAGATTTTCAGTCTACTTTTAGACTGAAGCAATTGAAATCAATTTTAAAAACAGGAACTTTTAAGTAAACAGTTTCTACAAAAAACTGTGTTTACCATTATAGTGAAGGAGATATACGTATGGCGAACATATTCTTATGACTTGATTTTAATAAATGTGGTAACCTTAAAGAGATTTGTTTAGATTTTTTTCAATCAAATTGGTAACATTGAAAAATAATTAAATTTATCAATTGTTCTTAAGATTTTAAAACTTTAAAGTTCAAGTTAAAAGTAAATAAAAACAAAGTAATTGAACGTAAAGAGGTTTATGAAGAAATTTTAAATAAAAAAAAAAAATTTCCTTGAAATTCAAGTTCAAGTTTAATCAAAAATATTTTAAATTCAGAATGTGTCTGAAAAATTAAAGAAAGTAAAATAATGTACATACATAAATGTATAAATAAATTTATTTATATACGAATTTAGTCGGCAAACATAAGATATTTCTCTATCTATCAATCTTTTATATTTTTTATACTTTTTATACATAAAGTATGTGATTGTGATTTTTTAATCTAAATCGTGAACAAAATAAATGAATTTACGGAAGTAAAATATTTTTTAAAAATGGCCTCAATATTAAGCAATATTTTACTCAGTTTAAAAAGAAAAAACTGTTCTTAGGCTACCCGGCAATAAATATGAAAACAATTAAAATGCTGCACAGTGGGGGATATTTCAAAAATAGATTATATATATACCTATTATATTTAATAGATTTGTATTTTCAAACCTCCAGATCAACTTTATCTCTTCTATTGCCATTTGAAATTTCCATGAAATCACACTACATGTTTGAAGACTACAAATTGGTTTCCACTGTTTGGTAAATTTGTCCATGATTTTGCATATGAACATTTCTTTTTTATTTTAAAAGTGATACATTTGTCCATAAACAGCATGAACATCTGGCAATTAAGACTTGTACACAACGCAAACATAACCGTTGCAGCCAAAAAAATCAACTTATAAAAAACAAGTAAGAGTGCTTGCTATATTCGGTCATGCGCCGAATCTTATATACCCTTCACCATAGTAATGTTCAATATTCAATTGCTCTATTATGTTTCCTTAGTTCACAAAAATATTTATTCTGTTTTTATAATTTTCAACTTAATTCTTATAAATATAATATGTGACCCGGTCTATGAAAAGGGAAAAGGTGGCTTATGACTCAGAAACAAAATTTCGAAAAATTAGCTGTTAGATAAACAATGCAACAATTTGCAACAATGCAACATTTTTGAGTCATAAGCCACCTTTTCATAGGCCGGGTCACATATAGAGATATAGAAATTTTTTTTTTTTTTGTAACAATTTTATCGTAAATTTTTATCGAAATTTTTTTTAAACATTTTATCGCAAATACTTTTGAAACATTTGTTGCAAAAATTTTATTCTAATTTTTTTGCTAAAATTTCATCAATAATTTTTTATATTTTTTAATGTTATATCGAAAATTTTTTGTTAACATTTTATCGAAAATTTTTTTCTTAAAATTTTATCGAAATTTTTTTCTTAAAATTTTATCAAAAATTTTTTTCTTAAAATTTTATCGAAAATTTTTTTCTTAAAATTTTATTGAAAATTTTTTTCTTAAAATTTTATAGATAATTTTTTTCTTAAAATTTTATCGAAAATTTTTTTCTTAAAATTATATCGAAAATTTTTTTCTTTTAATTGTATCTAAATTTTTTTTCTAAAAATTTTATCGAAATTTTTTTTCTTAGAATTTTATAGAAAATTTTATCGAAATTTTTTTTCTTAATATTTTATCGAAATTTTTTTTCTTAAAATTTTATCGAAAATTTTTTTCTTAAAATTTTATCGAAAATTTTTTTCTTAAAATTTTATCAAAAATTTTTTTCTTAAAATTTTATCAAAAATTTTTTTCTTAAAATTTTATTAATAATTTTTTTCTTAAAATTTTATAAATAATTTTTTTCTTAAAATTTTATCGAAAATTTTTAACTTAAAATTATATCGAAAATTTTTTTCTTATAATTGTATTTAAATTTTTTTTCTTAAAATTTTATCGAAATTTTTTTTCTTAAAATTTTATCGAAATTTTTTTTTTCTTAAATTTTATCGAAAATTTTTTTCTTAAAATTTTATCGAAAATTTTTTTCTTAGAATTTAATAGAAAATTTAATCGAAAATTCTCTTTAAATTTTATCGAAAATTTTTTCCTAAAAATGTATCGAAAATTTTTCGTAAAAATTTTATCGATTTTTTTTAATTTTATCGAACATTTTTTGTAAAAATTTTATCGAAAATTTTTGGTAAAAATATTATCAAAAATTTTTCGTAAAAATATTATCAGATTTTTTTTTGTAAAAATTGACCGAAAATTTTTTGTAAATCTTTTGTAAAATTTTATCGAAAATATAGAATTTTTGTTATATTTTTTGTAAAAATTCTATGGAAAATTGTTTGTAAAAATTTTATGGAAAATTTTGTATAAAAATTTTATGAAAATTTTTTGTAAAAATTTTATGGAAAATTTTTTATAAAAATTTTTTGTAAAAATTTTATGGAAAATTTTTTGTAAAAATTCTATGGAAAATTTTTTGTAAAAATTCTTTGGAAAATTTTTTGTAAAAATTCTATGGAAAATTTTTTGTAAAAATTTTATGGAAAATTTTTTATAAAAATTTTATGAAAATTTTTTGTAAAAATTTTATGGAAAATTTTTTATAAAAATTTTATGGAAAATTTTTTATAAAAATTTTATGAAAATTTTTTGTAAAAATTTTATGGAAAATTTTTTGTAAAAAATTTATGGAAAATTTTTTATAAAAATTTTTTGTAAACATTTTATGGAAAATTTTTTGTAAAAATTTTATGGAAAATTTTTTATAAAAATTTTATGAAAATTTTTTGTAAAAATTTTGTGAAAATTTTATGAAAATTTTTTATAAAAATTAATGAAAATTTTTTGTAAAAATTTTGTGAAAATTTTTTGTAAAAATTAAATAAAATTTGTTTGTAGAAATAAAATAAAAATAGTTTGTAAAAATGTTATCGCTAATATTTTGTAAAAATTTTACCTAAAGTTTTTTTTAAAAAAACAGAAAATTTTAGGACTTTGAAGGTCAATGCGCCCCTGTCGGTCTATTGGCAACCTCTATGTGTATTGCTTTCTTTAAAGGCCTTTAATACAAATCAAAACCTACTAACTTCAAAACAAACAAAAATCACCCTTCGGAGATTATTGAATCCTATATACACGCAATGCTCACTGTCTAATATTTATTTAACAAAAATAAAGCAAAAGGGGATCATTCGAAAAGATAAATCAACATATAGGTGGACGTGGTTTTTTGGCCACAGCCTCGAATGGAATGGTCAGCCATTTCCAGGCACATAATGCTTGAAGATAATACTTGAAGCTTCCAAGAACTGTCACTAGCGCAATTTACCAGTTGAAGTGATCTTCTTTTTCGTCTTTCTGCGTGAGCCTTTGGTGGTAATCGAACTCACAATCCCGCACTACCTACTAGCCAACCGGGACACCCATATAAGAATATTTGTTTACTTCTGTTTTGTTTATCACAAATTTGCTTGATTTCTAAAAAATATAAACACCAAATAAATACATATATAAATAAATGGTTTCGTAGAAAAGTAGTTTTATTGCAGTTGACTCCCAAAAAATTAACTGAAAACCCCCGCAATAAATTTTTTTATTACTTGTTTTTACTTTGACGCGATATCGAAGTCAATTATTTTGGGTATTTATTTATGAAGGTTTTATTGTTTTTTTTTTTAGTTTTTTATTGGTAATAAACTAAATACTTCCTACTCGGGTGTAGTTGTTGTCATAAATCTATTTTTCTTCGGGAAAAAAAATATAATTTAAAAAATGCAAGTTAAAATTATTGGAAATTTAAAATCAACAAAATTATTTTTATCAAACTGATTATACAAAGAAAGCAAGCAATTGCGGTAATTTTAGTTTAATTAAAATTAAAAAAAAAAAAAACAATTTTAAAATGTCAGTTATTTATTATCTTTTATTTATATTTTAAGGTAATTTGTTTGTTAATCGCTATGTGCTGTCAGTTTTACACTTAAAGCTGCCATTTTGACACAACAAATACACAACATGTAAAATCTGTCAGAGATAAAAAACAAATTAAAATCTATTCTAAATTTGTAAGGAAAAATATAAAACGTACGAAAATTATAAATGAAATTATAAGTACATCACTTATGTACTTATAATTTCATTTATTTGTTTTAACAAATGAGTTTGGTTTCAGAATTACTCAACCATGCAAGAAAATATTTCGTCTCCTTTTACACAGCGTCTTCGCGAGCCATTACACAATGGGGCAGAATCAATATACTTTGGAAATAATGCAGCCATTTGTAAAGGGGTAGTCCGATTGATTAATTTTAAGCTTAAGTTTTGACGCGGGCACGCACCATTCACGCACCAGAGGTAGTTCTACGTAGCCTCAAGGTTGGGAACGTCGCACCATAAGCCTACAGCTTGTTATTTCATTTTTTAGATTTTTAAAAATGGAATGCAAATGATCTTAAAGCTCTAAATGAGTCCTACTAAATAATGCTTCCATCTATAAATTATGTCTTAAAATGAAAGAGTTATATCAGTTTAAAAAATGAAATTTTCGAAATTTTTGGTACCCAGGTCCAGTTTTTTTTTTCAAAATATTCAGTACAATTTACGAAAAATTTCCTTAATTTTTTTCTTATAGTAAGCAGAAATTCCAAATATTGTAGAATAATTTCTAGTAAATGCTCAAAACTAGACAATTTTTAATTTCAAAATTCCAAAATTATTGCATTGTTGTGTTTTAGCCAAAAAAAAAGTTGCCAATAATTTTTTTTAATAGAAAAAAATTTTATGAAGGGAAATATCAATGCACATTTATCAGGTAGCCTCACTATGGAGGGGAAATATTAAGGCGAAAATTTTTAAAATTTCTTATATGGATTTTGACAGTTAAATTTACGATTATTCCCCTTAAATAGAAGCATAACTGTCAAAATTTATATAAAAAAAAAATTAAAAATTTTCTCCTTAATATTTCCCCTCCGTAGTGAGGCTACCTACCTGAAAAATGTGCCGTGGCTTGGGAGATATAAAAATTTTATATTTTTGTTTAAGCCCATTTTATGCAAGTATGTTAAACCAAAAATTTATATAAAAATTTGGAGTGGCCTACACTTAACTTTACCATACCCAATGTAAACAGATATTTGATTGGATATATTACACAAAGAATAAAAGTTCAAAGTATATTCGAATCGAAAATTATTTTCGGTTTGGGCTGTTAAGTAAACTACCCCTTGCTCCCTTCCGAACTTGCCCAAAATTTATTAACCTCTTTATCTCCATATACCAAAGGCACATACTGAATTTTATTTTAATATGTCATATGGTATGACCTGTAGAGCGTTCACAAAATTTGGGGGTGAGGAAACTACCCCTTGCCCCTCCTGCTTATGCCTTATTATACAGCTCCTCATCACCATATACCAAAGGCAAATACTAAATTTTATTTTGACATGCCAAACGGTATGACCTGTACAAACTCCACAAAAATAGTGGCATACACAGCCACCCACCCCACAGACATCATCGCGAAAATAGCCAAAATGGATTCAGGAGACCTCAAAACGTATAAATCCGTCAAAATCCCGACGTCGATTTTTTCATAATTACTATACTTTACCTTATACCACATACGTATGGTAAAGTAAAGTAAAGATGTGATGCAAAGTCGGTGACCCATTTTTCCATGTTTACAAATTCACCATGGAAGTTCTTAAAATTACAGATGACATTTGAACAGTTCTGGGATTGATCTCGTATTCAAAATATTTTATCAATTAACATGTGTAACCGGTTGCCTCGGTAGACTAGTAGGTAGTGTGATAGTGTCTATCACTCCGAGGTTGTGGGTTCGTTTCCCACCAAAGACTCTGGAATTTTTCACTACAAGGCGGTGTGGATACCACGGACTCTCAAGCATTATCTGGCCAAGTTGAAAATCGAGGTAAGACGATACTTGAGACTGTGCCTGGAAAAAGGCTAACATGAAGAGACACATATTATATGGAGATGCTGTGGAGACTTAGCCTTAAGCAAATGTTAGCATTTACCTTAGACTCTGTGATGAGGAAGAATGTCGACATGTATCAGTCTCTAGTCTGAGAGTAAAAGGTAAGTGACAACACGAGTCTCAATGAAAGGTGTTCGTAAATTTTTTAGTCGGATACCAGAACCCATTGAGGAACGAAGGGAGTCCAAAAGGCCCCCTTAAATTCAGTGGTCAGATTCGGTATCCCCTCTACAAAATAATAATAATAATAATAATAATAATAATAATAATAATAATAATAATAATAATAATAATAATAACATGTGTAGCCTTATGATGTATTTGAAATATTTAGAAATTCAAATTTTTAAACTCTCTAACTATAGCATTAGTATTTAACCCAGGGACACGTCCTTGTGACCAGTTATTGCTAAAGACCTTTGTGGAGAGACGTGTTGGCTATAGTTAGGAAGTAAATCACAGGAAGGGCGATTTTTATTTCAGTGCACTTCTGCTGATGACGCCAAAGTTGCGGCAGATGTTTACATGGTCTCCAACTCCTAAACAAGGGGTATGAGCATGGTCCTAAAATCGCTACTTGTTGTGTTGCTAGGAGCACCAACGGCATTCACCCGGTGTTAAGACCACCATCAGGTTAAGAGAAAAAGCTGGGGACTGACGTAAATCTGTATCGGGGTATGTAAAAAAACATATGAGCGCCTTGTTTACATATTATATTCATTACTCAATTGGGCTTCTCGTAGCGACTTAAATCTTTCCTCGACTTTATCGATTAATCTTGCTTCTAAATAATTCTTGCAAAAAAAAACCGACTTCAAAACAGATAGAAGGGCACTAAAAATGTAAGAAGTAATCTGTAAGAATTAGATTTAAACCAAATAAAAGATGCGCCAAAATTAGAGGGAAAAAATTAAGACTATTGAATGTCAAGCCTCTCCCTATTACTGTTCAAAAGTTAAGATATTTTCACCAGTATCCGTCTTGTATGGGGACACCATTCAAGCCTCTGTCTATAACGGTTTCAAAGATAGGGGCACACAGATCAAATAACATCACCTATTCGGACACCATTTAATTTACAATGTTAAATTAAAGACCTGTTGTTATAGAGGACTTGGTCACAAAGATTCTTTGTAAATTTCAACTATCTGTCTATAACGGTTAAAAAGTTTAACCATATATATCAAATTACATGAACTATTGGGACACCCTTTACATTATAATTCCAAATATTTATATTTATATTGTTATCATACCAGAGAAAGTAGTGGACATTCTGCCTAATTTTCAAGTGTTTGTGTTTAACGGTTCAAAAGATAGGGTCATATAGATCAAATTACGTAATTTATGGGGACACCCTTTAATTTCTAACTTCAAAATTGTATACTTGCTATAGTGGACTTTGCAATACAGGTTCCTTGTAAATTTCAGCTGTCTGTCTCTAACAGTTCAAAAGTTTGGCCACATACATAGAATTACATTAACTATTGGGACACCCTTTAAGTTCCAAATTCAAAAATTTATACTTTTTGTTATAGGTGACTTAGCACTACAGGTTCTTTGTAAATTTCAACGGTCTGTGTACAACTATTCAAAAGTATGGCCATATACATCAAATTAAATGAACTATTGGAGCACCCTTTAATTTAAAATTTTGAGTATTTATACATTTTATTATAACGGTCATAGTAGTCGACATTCTGTCAAATTTTCAAGGTTTAGTCTATAACGGTTGAAAAGATAGACCCAAATAGGTCATATTTTGTCACCTATGGGGACACCCTTTAAATTTTAAATTTATTTTTTTATTAATTTCTGCTGTTGGGAGCTATAGCGGCACGTAATTTTTTAAAATTTTAATTTGCTGCCCTTTACGGTTCTTAATACACGTAAAAAACATGTATGTTGTATGGGGACACCCTTTAATTTTTAATATAATGAACTGTTTTTAAAATGGGACCAACCTTGAAGCATAACCTTTCAAATAAAGCAAAAAATTTTAAAATCGGTGCAGAAATGGCTGAGTTCTGAGGTTACATACATAAAAAAAAAAAGCAACATTCAGACGAATAGATAACCTCCTTCTTTTTTGAAGTCGGTTAAAAAAAAAAGCAACATTCAGACGAATAGATAACCTCCTTCTTTTTTGAAGTCGGTTAAAAATAATTTTACACATTAGTTACATCATTGTATTTTGATTACATATTGTTGATTTGTCTTTGCACAAGTTTTTCACTGTAATTGTATACTTTACTTTTCATACACGTGATTTGCCAGCAATTTATACTTAAATTTTTTGTCATTTGCATTTCTTAGTGTTTAGGTATAGAAATAAGAAAATTCTAAATCAATAAACTACAAATAAATAAATAAATTACGAACAATTGTTTAACGTCGTAATTTCGATTAAGAAGAAAATTTGTTGATGTGTAGTATTTAAATTTTGTTCCGTATATGAGGGGATTTTTGAAATGTGACTCTTTTCCTACTAAACCACAGTGGCTTAGAAATATATTATTTTGTAAGTAATTTAGTGGCAACTGAAACACTAAGGGCCCTCGCAGACTATAGACTTTTTATCGGCCGATTGTTTAGTCGGGTTGGGCGTTGAATGGAATCAGGAAGCCCATCAACCTTTTTTATCGGCCGATAAAAGTCGGCAGTCTGCGGGGGCCCAACCTATAAAGTTATCAATAGTAAAGGGTAGGCTCGCCAAGCCTATCCTCACCTATGGAACTCTTGTTTGGTGGAAAGTGGTAGACACTAAAGTACAGCTCTCTCTTCTAGACAAAGTTCAAAGGTTAGAGAGTCTCGCAAGTTTGGGAACAATGTTGGATTTAACCCCATCGATATCTAAATCAAATAATCTGCTAGATTGACCTTAAGACTCAGGGTGTCGAGCGAATTAAGTGTTCGAAATGACATTATTCTTCGCAGATAGGTGGTAATATCTAAGGAGAGCAGACTGATTATTTGATACCTGTTATGGACTTCGAAAAATCTTTTGTTGACAAAATACCCAGCAGGGATGAGTGGAAGGAAGGAGAACTACGTAATTCGAGACAATTTAGTATTGGTATTTACGTATCAATTGGGAATTTTACTTTAAAGATTTCGGTCTCACTCATGCTTCCCGATATCTGCACTGTGTTCGTTCCAGGCTGAAATACATACATCGTCGCATTTCTTCTTAAACCACGTAAGCGTAATTTTTTCGAAATTGACTTTTTTGGTTTTTATGGTAGAAAATAACATTTGCCACCAGACTACATTCTCATCTTAACAAGTTTGTATGAAAAATAAAAAAATCCATTTTCAAAACCCCGTAAGCGCCATACAAATGACATTTGCACGCAAAATATAATGGTTTTTATATTTCAAGTTGGAAATGTTAAAGACTCAACCACTAAGTTTTTTGTAATTAAGAATAAAAAGATCAGGAAAGTTTCAGGCCAATTGGAGCATTTTTGGTAAAGTTAAAAGTTTTTTTTTTGATAAATACAAAAATAAATGTTAATTTACACACAGTAATTTGCTGGTTGCGCCAAAACCACGTAAGCGACAGATTTGGCTACAATTAATTGTAAGTAACAAATTTGCGAAAAAACAAAAATTCTATACCCTTCAGAAAGTCGCACAGCCACTTCTTTAATATCGGTTTTCAAACCCATATTAAAGAAGTTATTAAGTTTTTTTCGTTTTCTGAAAAACGACTTTTTGGCGCTTACGTGGTTTAAGAATAAACGCGAGGATATGCTATATTGGTAGGGGCAAGGAGAATTGAGGAACTTATAACGGAGAAGGCGGATATTATAGCCGTGACTCGAAAGTACTCTGCCGTGATGTGTTATGACGTGCATTCAATCTTTCGCCCTACTTCGACGACACCTTATAAGTATAGTTTGGGTTCCAGGATATGTGGTCATTCGTGGAAACAAGATGGACATAATCAATATGTGTGAAACAGAATAGGTAGCACTGATAAAAGACATTATATAAAATAAAAATCTATGAATGTAACCCCCATCTATAGATATAATAAAACTATAACAGCACCATTTCTGTACATGTAGTAGAAGTGAGAGTAAGCAATTTTACTGATTTATTTTTGTCTACGAGAATTTTTAAACACTATTTACAAAACTCTACAATAATGTTAGAATTGCAGAATTTTATGAAAATTCCACGTTCCTGAATAATTACCCAGGGATGGGTACCTTTATTTAAAATAAATACATAAACCATAAACATAAGGCCCATTATTATAACTTGCCAATAGCTAGAGTTAGGATTTTATCGGAACGATAAGTAGGTTTGCGTTATTATAAGCTTAAATAAATGCTTATTACAGACAAGTGAGCAGCATACCTTTAGGATGATGATAAAATAAGTTCCCTGGACTTTTACAAATTTGCAAAAGTATAAAGAATGACGCTTCAAAAAATAGAGTACCTCGAGCGTTTCAATGATTAAAAAAAACAGTGGACAAGAATTAAATTTTTGTATACTGTTTTGTTATTTTTTTGGATTTTAAACTTTATGCAGGTACGAAAATAAGTGTTGTTAACTACCTAAAAACCTAAACAACACTTTGGACAGTATAAGCAACTTATTAATGGTAATTTTCAAATTAAGTATTGTACGGTCGTGTGTTTGTCTGACTCGATTTAATAGATGGGCATTTTATTATGTCAATGTTGCGCATGTTTAGCCCATTTTACATAGTCGTATTTTCATGTGGACTTTTAGCTTTTGTTTACAAACTTCAAGACGTCGTGAAATAAAAACTGAAAGATCTGTTAAAAACATCGCATCTGTCCGTGAGCAAATTCTCATCAAGAACCGAAAGGAAGACATTTCTGCAGATATTACCAATGGTAGCAGCGGGCCCGCGCATATACCCATCTCTATTAAAAAATCGTTCGTTTAGAGATGAACACAAATTTCTATATTTGGATATAGAGCATTGCTTTTAGGATGCGATTTTAATATACTTGTGTTAAAACATGCCAAATCATTAAATCCATTTAATTTATTAAATATTATTGCCACTCGAGCTGAATACAATTTTTTTAAGGTGACCACACCGGAAATAACATTTCACTTAGCGATAAGAGATTGTTCTCCGAACTGAACTGCAATTTATGGGAATTGTTGTACAGCCTTTTTTCTGGACTTTTTCTACAACATTTGTACAAAGAAGTTATATTTGTGTTTAACTTTGAACCATTCCATTTAAAACGCAATATTAAGGCAACTAATACCCAGCAAACATGCAGGTTTTAATCTTAATGATTTTGGAATTCCCAAATAAATAGTCAACCCCAAGGCGAATCCATTTACCAGGTGATGCTCGAAATGTCAAAATTTATAGAAGCAGAGCCATCTAAAGATGATCATGCATGTCCGAAACGTTTGTTGAGCTCAACAAAACAAAGTTTTTTTCTGCTTTAAATTGATACAAGTGATGAAAAGTGGATATGATAATCCAAATCGCAAAAAAAAATTAACATGAAGCCCTGCCAACTAAGAATATCAACATTAAGCTGAATATTAATTTCGTCCTGCTATGCCCTGTTTTTGGTGGGATCATAACGATGAATCAGTTGCATGAGCAAGTGCTCATAAGCTCATGAGTAAGTCGCCATACTCGGACACAAACTAGCTTACTGTACACATGCCTACTCATACCATACTATTAGTGAGCAAAGCTCTGTTTGTATCATAAACGCAATGAGCTTACCAAGTAAAACGAACTTTCTATACTAGTGAGCGCCGTGTTTACTCGTCCCACGTTCAGAACACTCAGTGTGTTTTGTTTAGTAGTTGTGTAGAACTTTTGGATAAGGCTCGTGGTTTTTTGTTTTTGTATATCTTAAGAAACGAAGACCTTAAAAATGAACGTAAGTAATGTTGTTGAAAAATTCTGTGTTTATTGTTTTGTACATTCGAACGGTGTATGTTTCGCACTCATAGCATAAAACTGCTCGAACTCGCACAAGTTTATTGTTATTATGTTCAACAGTTACTCATACTTATTCAAACTTGCTTATAGAAACTCCGCAAGCTCATTGCATTTAGCTCGCTGGTTCTAGCTGTTTATTATTGACCACTGTGTTTGAATGAACAGACATGAATTCAATAAAATATTATAATGAGCGTCTTATGAGCTTTATTAATCGTGTGGAATGAACAGGCATAAATTCAATGAAACATTATAATGAGCTTTGTTTTTTGTCCTCATGCACAAAGTGAGCAAAATGATAACATGGACTTGTTCTAAACAAAATTATTCCATTTGAAGAGAGCATTAATCAAGACCGGCCAGAATATGTGATCCGACACACGAACACATAATTTTCTTTCACGACAATGCTCGGTCCCATGATGTAAAACCAGTTAAAAAATAATTGAAAAATAGTGGAGGAAAAGTGTTTAATAACCGTCAAATACACTGCCCCTTCTAGCTTCAGAACAAGGTATCAGAAATTGCCTTGATTTTTTTCTGCCCTCAAACTTAGAGAAGTGGTTTTGAGATGGAATTTAGTTTTTGAACCCATAATATGTTTAAATTAAAATCTTATTTTTAAGCCTCTTTTAAAGTTTCCAAAAAAATTTATATTTTTTCTTCTTCAATACGAAAATTGAAAACATTCATAATTGTGTTTGCTGGGTATACAAGCTATGTGGTTATCAAGTACTGCCAAATTGCAAAGTGCTGTCATATTGGTAATTGCGATTTATTATAAACTTTAAAAAATATTATTGCTATCTGATATTCTTAAGACTAAAACGTTTCGAAATACAAGTAACACTGATAAGCAATTCTTAGCAAAATTAAAAGAAATTTGTAACATTTGCTTTTAACAAATCAACAAAAAACATACATACATATTGTGTGTGTGTGATAAGCGTGACTAAGAAAATTAAACAAGAAAATTATTTTATTATTGCATCATTAGGTAATTTTATTTAATTAAATTTTATTCCACCTGTATGTACATATATTTGAAGAGGGATTTTAACGTTACTTTCACGAAATTCAGCAATATTTATGCAAAAAGGCCGATGCACTATTCCATGCCTTCCTTATGTGCTATTCCATGCATAAGCAGTTAGAAATAATCTAAAAAAGTTGTCTGTTTGATTCCAATCCTGCACAAAGTTTGGGACGCCATATGTGACCGCATATGTGATCGCGCATAGAGAAAAAGACTTAGCGGTAGGTTAACCGAATCCATTTACATGAAACCATACAGGTATTTTTTCAGCTTTTGCACTCATAAAAGCGTTCGAAAAAAATGGTAAACTTTAAACTTCTCATCGTAAAATTTACTTTTTTACCCTTGAGCCCCTTTCTATTTGCGCGATCACATATCAGCTTTGTTATCTTTAAATATCGTCCTCATTTATCCTCATTATATATAATGTACATGGGCCAGAGCTTTTTCCTATCATGAAATCACTTCTGATATGAAGTTTTATTATAGCTTTCAGCTATGTCCCGTTCCACACTTGCAATATTTGTTTCTGAAACATTTTGTCCATACTTTAAAAATTGTGTTTCTGACGTCTTTATACTTTTATACAGCCATTTTCATGTCGAAGATAAGAAACAACAACAACAAATGCATGTGTTGCAGAAACAAAAATTGCAGGTGTGGAACGGGACTATTCTTTTGAGGTTTCAGCTATGTCCCGTTCCACACTTGCTATTTTTGTTTCTGAAACATTTTGTCCATACTTTAAAAATTGTGTTGAAAGTTTGTGTTTTTTGTGTTCTAGAAAGTTGTTTATTGAGATCTTACGTTTATTTTTGTAGTTGATTGTTTCCTTGAATTTTGAACGGTTTGCTACCTATGGACCTGAACAGGGGAAAAAAGGTAAAAAAATTGAATTTTTAAAAGTTTTTTGCGATTGAAGATGAAGTTTTTTTGCAAAATATGAGCTTGAGGAAATGATCATTTTTTTGCAAAAATTACATCGAGGCCCCACATCTTTGAGGGCCCATAAAAAAAAACCTGGAGGACTTTGGGCAAAACTGGGAGACAGGGGACTTTTTTTTTTGGTCTTTTATGACGTAGTGTTGTCCATATATGGTTATTTTGCCATGACTTAAAAAATTACACAGTGTGTTTTTTTTATTTATTCATTTTTTATTTATTTATTATTTTATTTGGAAAAAAGGGAAGACCAAAAAACCTCAGCAAAATCAATATGTTGTCACTTTATAAAACTTCAAGAAGTTTATTACTTTATATATCACCTATTCACCATAAATACTTCAATATGTAAACTGTAAAAGAAAATTAACAAGGTAATTTTAATTTTTACATTTTTCATATAACGGAAATTAACTTTTAATAAACTTGATTATTCGTGTATTTTAACTATTAGTTTTTACATAAAAATCCACTTTAGTAAAGGTTATGTCTATAAAAATATGGACTTAAATTTGCTCCTGTGTTTAATTCTTGTAATATCTTATTTTTGAAAGTGGAATAAGTCCATGTGGAGCTACAAAAAACGTGTATTTTTCCAAATAATTTTAGTTGTTATTTCATAATAAAATTTTAAAGGTGTATAGTGTAAAAAACATCACTCGAATTTACTAAAGTTGACCACTATTTTTAAATTGATTCAAAAGCAAACCCTTAAATATCTCAATATATATGGTTTGGAAATTTATCATTAACAGACTCATGCCAGAGCAACGTTGGCAAATCTTTTAAATTTATTTTGAAAATCAAAAATTTAACTGAGCACAACGTCCATCAGAGCAATTATATCGACAAACTATAATATGTTTACCGATCTTCCGCGTTCCGAAGGACTCCGTAGAGTGCGCACAGTGCGATTGATTGACGATCTGCACCATGGTGTTGTTGATGATCATAGTATAGAGACATGTTTATTAATCTTTTCGTGCCTCAATTGGAGGGCATTAGTATTGCATACATGTGGTTTCAGAAGAATAGTGCCACATATCTGAGAGAAAAATTTGATGAAAAAATAATTTCCATAAGTGGCCACCTCATTCATGTCATTTGACAGCAATAGATTATTTTCTCTGGGGAAGTCCCAGGGTCTTTGCAGATAAATCAGTAATGATCGGGCACTTCAAAGCGAATATTCGTTATTGCCAAAATCAACCCTTCACCACAGATGAAAAGGGTATATATAAGTTTGTCATTCCGTGTGTAATTTCTACAATATCCATTTCCGACCTCATTAAGTATATATATTCTGGATCCTTATACATAGAGAACTTGATTAAGAGATGTCCATCTGTCCGTACGTCTGTGTTCGGATTAAAATCAACTTTGCCAAGGCCCCAGAAAAGATACAGAAAATGTAAGCCCACCAAAATACCAGGCATAGTTTCGAAAATTTCTCTAATGGAATTCAGCAACATCAAACCATTCCATTCGAGGCTGTGGGCTAAAAACAACATCCACCTATATTTTTTCATGTTATTTTTATTTCTTTCTTTCGGCCGGGTGTAATGATTCTACTTTGATTTGTAATAAAGGCCTTTATAGAAAGCAATACACATAGAGGTAGCCGATAGACCCACAGGATTCTCACTAGGAATTATGAGCAGTCAATAGGCACATGGAGTCAATATGAGAAAATTATTTAAAAGGATTTCTTTGCTTTAGTCTGGTCAACATTCCATTTCATTCCATTTCATTTTTTTTATATTTTTTGTTTACATTTATTTATACATGTCTGTGTACATAAAACTACCGTGGTGAAGGGTATCGAAGATTCGGCACGGCCGAATATAGCACTCTATACTTGTTTTTATTCAATTTGAAACAAAATACCAAAACCATAAAATGTAACGACATAAACATATCATTTTTGTTGCTTGTGAGAGTATATGTATCAAACCCTTTTAACTTTTCTAAATTATTGATTTATAAAGCTTAAGCCTACCTTCACCATCTTCCGGTTCATCATCTCGCGAGGGTAAGGTGCTGTACCCTTTTAATCTGGATGAAAAAAACATTTTAATCCAATACGTTTTGGGACTTAAACAGCAAAGACCGCACACTTTTTAATTTGTTTATGAGCGCAAAAGTAACTTCTTTAACAATAAATTCGCTCACGTTTTTTTTTTATAATATTCGATATATTATGAAATTCATTTTTTTTAATTAGTTTCTATTGTCCCACACGCAGCGCTTGCTCTCTGACGTCGTCCGAAATCAACTAATGTTTTAATTTTTATTTAATAAATATTTTTCTGTATTTGTAAAAAATTTTTAAATTTACTTTTGTTTGTTTTTATATTTTCTTCTGGTTTATATTTTATTCAAATTTATTTTAATTTTTATGTTTTTGTATCAATTTATTTGTATCATTCTCTGTCAATCCGTCGAACCCTATCAAACAAATAACACCTGTATTTTTATTAACACCAACAATTCACAACAAATGCTTGCTTCTTTATTTGACTTTTCGCTTTTTTCTCTAATGTTCTCTAATTTTTACTTATTTTGCTTTCCTTAAAGTGTGCTAAGCCGATTTGAGTGGTGTGGCACTCACTCGATTGCATGGGGTTCACAATTGAATACACTGAACGAACTTTAACAACAAAATTGTAACAACTCGATTTAACGTTTGTAATAAGGCAGTCTGTGACACTGACAGATGGGTTTTAAAGAGAAACAAACCAGTTGTTACGCCAAACAATTTCATTATCTACTCTATTAATATTTAAATTAAAACGTTATTAACAAACAAATTTGATAATTAGCAACAATAAAATAACTTAAATTATACGTTTGAGTAAATTTACAAATCTATTTTGCTGCTTACAACAACGCAACTAGTAAGAATGAAAGGAAAAACACTGGATTACAAGCGCTTTACCACAATGTGAAATTTTATGAAATTTGAATCTTCGCTACAAACATGGATTTGATGTAAGCTAATTGCGCAATTTACACTGAAACAAATATTACAAAAATATACACAAATATGTACATATATTATAATTATTTAAATTTTAAGATTTGATTGATCTCTAACTACAAATGCAGAGCATACTTTCCAAAGAAACTAAGATGGAATTTATACGAAGCCATTTTTTCATGACTCTTTTAAAGTTGCAGCGAATTTTATCCCACATTTTTACGATGAAATTTTTCATGAAATCGGCTTGAATTTGTTTTTGACATTTTCTTTTGATTTCATATTCTTAATTTATATTGTTTGTGCCTTATTTCCAAAAATATATGCTCTCGTACTGAAATACAAAATAAATAGAGTCAAAGAATGAAATTATTAATATCATACCGAAATGTCTACATAATACACAAAGCAAGTGTCAAAAAATCTCTTCGAATTCAAGTCTTGCCATTTTGTTTACCCCGCTTGCTTCTCTACGCCACTTGGCCAAAAACAAAAATTGCATGCAACCAGTTTCATGAAAAATTTCACGGTGTAAATTGGCTCTAACAGACAAACCTAAATCATCACAACGTTGTCTAGCGCCTAGCTTTAACGCTGCAATGACAAACCTAACACCCTATCTGGACTAGCCATCAATTTAAACAAAACATAAACATGACGCCGCGGCGCTCCGGCAAAGCAGCGGAATTAATTTGTGCATGTTGTTATAGGTGGCGAATACGTGTTTATGTAATTTTCTGCTTTTCAACAATGTTGTTTGAATGCTTATTGCACAGCAGATAGCAGTAAATCACCGTCTTCATTTGCCATTAACATGTCTTAACAAAAGTCAAACTTCATATAAAAAATCAGTATTAAAAATAATGTTTTTTTATATGAAGTTTGACTTTTGTTAAGACATCTTAATGTCTAATGGAGACTGGAGTAATGGAGACAGGGGATAAAAGCCACTATGATTCACTATAATACTCAGTCGTACGATCTGTAAAAAATAGCATATGTGCAAGAAAAGTATCTTAGTGTGGATTAGTAATGTATGTGTATAACAGACTTTTTGACAGGTCTGTACGATTTGATAAGTTTTTGAAAAAATTCATAAAATAGTATTTTTCCATGCGATCAGAGTTGCAAAATCTAATTTTTTGTTTGATAGTGTGGCATCTACAGCGCAATTTTGAAACGATTTTTTGAGTAGAACAGCATGCTGACAGATTTTCTTGTGATTGAATCGTACGATTATGTAGGATAGTCAATCCTGGCCTTAAGGTTGATCAACCGATGGTGCTGTGTGCAAATAATACTGTCCAACAAAATCCAACAACATTGTCCTTGTCATGTTATAAAAAGAGTTTTTATAAGAAATATCTTAACAACCATGTTAAGATATTTCTTAGACATTAAGATGTTAAGACAAACTTCATATAAAAAAAATTATTTTTAATACTGTTTTTTTTTTTTTAATATGAATTTTGACTTTTGTTAAGACATGTTGATAGCAATTGAAGACGAGGGTTTAAGTCTTGGAAAAACATTAACACGAGCAGACTACACGTTACACTAACATCATGTTAATGTTTATCATTTTATTTTATGTCTAATGTAGACGGGGGGTAATCAAAAGCGCAACGCTCTGAGCAGTAATGTTAACGTGTTTTGATAAATAAAATCCAATAAATCACTATATAGCAATATAGAGATCATATCGTTAGATAAAGTAAAAAGTAACTAAAATGTCATCACTTTTTCAGCAAAAAACAAAAAAACAATGACAGTTTGTTTGCAGCCAACTTCACTACTTAAACCCTCGTCTTCATTTGCTATCAACATGTCTTAACAAAAGTCAAAGTTCATATAAAAAAACCCAGTATTAAAAATAATACTGTTTTTTATATGAAGTTTGACTTTTGTTCAGACATGTTAATGTCTAATGGAGACGGGTGGTAACGCTCTATCAAAATTGGATTTTCAAATTACAAGACGTTGACGCCGTAATATTTAGGTTTTTGTCTTATACTTAATTTGCGCTTAACGCGCTAATTTAGGTCTTTCTGTAATAGTTGTTTGAAGTTTGAATTTTTATGAAAGAGAAAAAGAAAAGTAAAATGGCCCGTACTCCTCTCTCTCTCTTTTCCATAAAAATTATGACTATTGTACTTGCCCTGTGGTCAACAGGTCTAACACGAAACTGTGCAGCACTGTGGTCAAGGGTATATATAAGGTTCGGCGCGGACTTTGCACTGTTACTTGTTTAATTTGTAATTCAATTTTTTTAAGTGTACTACGCCATAAATTAAATGAAATAGATCTACTGGCGGCAAATCAGTTTCACATTATAGAATTTATTAAAAATACTTATTTGTTTATTTGTTTTTTTTTTACGTAACCCAAATTACATAATTGTGCTGTGTTTGCATTACTTATACATACATATGTATATATCGGCGCCTTAAAAGTGGTGAAAATTCTTAACACACATTTTAAAGTCAATTGAAAAAATTATAGAACGCTTCATTTCTTAACATTTAAAAAAAAGTCATTTAATCTTTTTCTTTTGAACAATGAATGAATGTTCTTTGTTCTGGCGTATTTAGTTTTTATGCATTGTCAGGGTTTCGCACAATCCCCTCAAGATTTTCATTTTCCGCCATTTATGTACATATATGGTGCAATAAGGTGTTGCCAGCCAAAGAAAAGACTCAATTTGACAGATTGTAGTTTAGGGTTAGTAAAAAAGCAACACTTTTTTCCTTGTTGAAAAATATTAAATATTAACAGAGTTCTCTCTGCAGCCATTGGATGATATGGATGTGGACGACATGTAGTTTGAACGTGCCATATAGCCTGAATTCCCAGATGTCTCATCTTTAGTTTAAAAATTTAATTCCTAAAATTTGCCATAAAATATTTAAATTATTCCCAAAATACCACGCTGAAAAGGATACTTTTTTCATTTAAATTAACACATGAATACTTAATTTGTGCTGTAGTTAATTTCATTTAAAAATAAAACTGGAGTTTCCATACCCAACGGAAACAGTTATTTTTATGGATATAATATAGAATAAATGTTTAAAGTATATTCGAATCGAAAAATTTATTATTTTCGGTTTAGGGTGTTAAGTAAACTACCCCTTGTCCCTTCCCGATTATGTCCAAAATGTTTACAGCTCTTCATCTCCTTAAGCCAAAGGTACATATTTAATTTCGTTTTAATATGTCATACGGTATGGCCTGTAGACCGTTCACATAATTTGGGGGTAAGGAAACTACCCCTTGCCCTCTCCCGATTATGCCCAAAAGCTTTACAGCTATTCATCTCCATATACCAAAGGCACATACTAAATTTTATTTTGATATGTCAAACGGTATGACCTGTACAAACTCCACAAATATAGTGGCATACACACGTGGCCACCTATATTTTTTCACGTTGTTTTTATTATTCTTTTTTTTTTTGGTTCTCTTTTCCTTTTTTTGTTAAGTAAATTTTAGACAGCGACCAGTAAATCGAATGGAGTGCATATAGATCTCGCGCCCCTTTGAGTGCGCGATTTTTGTTTGTTTTTAAGTTGGTAGGGTTTTTCTGCTTGGATGTGGTTTAAAGGCCTTTATCGAAAGCAATTCACGTAGAGGTAGCCTATAGACCCACAGGGTCCCTACTAACAACAAGGAGCAGTCAATAGGCCATTCTAACGCAATATAGATTGCAGGAAGGTCCTAACATTTAGAAACAATTTTCTGTAAAATTTTTACAAAAAAAAATCTGTAAAATTTACAAAAAAAAAATTCTGTAAAATTTTTACAAAAAAACTTTAAGTTGGCATTACTTTTCAAGATGGCGACCGATCTAACAGCTGTCAAGTGATTTATTTTCAGTTTGGTTTGGCAAGTTATCATGAATTGACTCACACCTGAACAGTAAGGCGTAGATTCGTCGAATGGGCAAAAAACGAGATTACCGTTGTTTACGATTTTCATAAGCGAATTTTGTTTAGCGATGAAGCGCACTTCTGGTTGAATGGCTACGTCAACAAACAGAACTGCCGCATTTGGAGTGAAGGTAATCCTCAAGTGTATGTCGAAACACCGTTACATCCAGAAAAACTGACTGTTTGGTGCGCTTTATGGGCTGGTGGAATCATTGGTCCGTACTTTTCTAAAAACGATGGTGACCAGAACGTTATAGTCAATGGTGATCGGTATAGAGCCATGATTACTAACTTTTTCATTCCTGAATTGAATAACCATGATGTCCAGGAGATGTGGTTTCAACAAGACGGCGCAACATGTCACACAGCTTGTGCTACAATAGATTTATTGAAAGACACGTTTGGTGACCGCCTAATTTCACGTTTTGGACCTGTGAATTGGCCTTCAAGATCTTGTGATTTAACACCGCTAGACTACTTTCTGTGGGGCTATTTAAAGTCATTGGTCTATGCGGATAAGCCACAAACGCTTGGCCATTTGGAAGACAACATTCGCCGTGTTATTGCCAATATACGGCTACAAATGTTGGAAAAAGTCATCGAAAACTGGACGTCCAGATTGGACTACATCCGCGCCAGCCGTGGCGGTCATATGCCAGAAATCATAGTTAAAATGTAATGCCACAAGATTATCTTTCGGATAAATAAAATTCATGTCAATCGAATAATCCATCGTTGTTTTATTGCAACTTAAAGTTCTATACCTCTATAAAAAACACCCTTTATATAATGAAGTCAAAAATCATAAACGTAAAAACCGAATGTATATATATTATTGTGGAATTGGGAAACATAACAGAGTAAGGAAATATTTAACAGTTGAAGGGTATATAATTTTATCAAAAAATTTTGGATAAAAGTTTTAAAAAAATTTTTACAAAAAATTTTCGATAAAACTTTTACAAAACATTTTCGATAAAATTTTTACCAAAAAAAGTTTTTGTATCTTTATTTTATATATTTAATAATGAAGTTGAAAATCATAAAAGTAAAAACCGAATGTATATTATTGTGAAATCGGAAAACATAACAGAGTAAGGAAATATTTAACATTACTAAGTTTCGGCATGGCACATTACTATGGTGAAGGGTATATAAGTTTTGGTATGACCGAATATAGCACTCTTCCTTTTTAATTTAAGTTGTACATTGGTTTATCATCATTTAAACAAAAAATTTGTACGGGAGGAGAACCATTAAACTCAATTAATTGTAAACTAGCTGAATTTGAGAATTCTCACTTCCTGTACAAAGGTATAGAGGTCGCGTTGCAGAACCTTAAATTCTTTTGTTGAAAATGTACCCAAAGGTATGCAACTCATTTGCCTGCAATAAAAATTAAACAACCTAATTTTCGATTATTTTCTGTGAAAATGTTATAGCGGGCAAAGCAATAGAAATTTCTACCTATTACAGTTCAAGAGATACAGACGGAGATACTATGCAGTGATATCAATAGGGTTACGTTTTTATAGGGTTCTTGGGATACGGAAGTTATAAAAAGGATAAGTATTGTTTTTTTATATAATCTAAAACCTTTCAGGTCTAGACACTATGTTGTTGCATAAAATATTACTTTAGTTTGGCGACACCATTTCATTCAACACTTTCCTACTTTGTACTTTTTTTGCTTTTTCAATTGAAAATATTTTACAGGAATTTCTTAAGTTCAAACAAACTTAAACAACATTATTTAAGCATTAACAAATCAATCTAGCACAATAACCTGTTACGGTTAATGACTCAGCTTAAGCTAAATTAAAAAAAACAAATTATATTATGCACTTTTTTTCTTTAAGTTCATTGAACAGGTTTTAAAAGACCTCAACCTTCTGCATTTTTACAATCTACAAAAACATAATAAACCTCATAAATAAACTAACATGAATAAAAATATTTAATTGAAAAATTATCATAATTTGATATTTATATAGCGGCGGTTATAAAAACAATAGCATTAGTTTTTTGTCTTCTTTTATATTCCTAATAAAGCTAATTATAGTTTAAATAAGTTAATAATTCATTAGCATTTAATTAACAACAATATTGTAGTTACACTGGCACACATTTTGCCGTCATTTAGCCAGGCATTGTTAATTATAACAGCCAAAGGCATTAAATTGAAAGTGAATGCAAACAACAATTTGTAGGGATTAGAGTCATCATTAATTCGACGTGTGAGAAAATTACGTTTTTTTTTATTTATTATACAAATGGCAACACCATTTTTGGCAGGATTCACTTTCATACTTAAAGTGGTTTTACACGGCGTGAATTTGTCATATGACTTGTCACTTTTCCATGTGTAAATTCTAAACACATCATGTAAACCATTTGAAACATAACATGTGTATTTTCTATGTGTACAATACATATGACATTTTTCATTTAGAACGTGTTCTATTTTGATGTGACAAAGCATTCGACATCCTGTAATGCCAACTTCATATTTTACTATTTTAGATTTTTTGTGGTACCAAAAGCACTAAAAGCGTGGCAAAAGCACTACTTTTGTATCTTTGCATCAGCTGTGGTTGGCAATACAAAACTGTGTGGCAGAAAAATTATATATTATAGGTTATGTCAGATGTAATTATACATGTACGTTTGAAAGCAAAAATTATAAACCGTATGTAAAATGCCTATTTTGACAAACACATGAAATTACATATGGGTTATCAAACTGACAAGTCGTATGACAAACACACGCCGTGTAAAACCACTTTTACAGACCAATTCATAACAGGTAAACTCGAGAGCTCAGCTGACTATTCTTTGTCTCCATATTCTAGTGTCAAAATGTTCTAACACATTTTATTTTGACAGCCTAAAATGATTTATACAAAAACAAAATGTACGTATTTTTATTACAGAGTTGTACTCTTTTTTCGCCGCGAGTCTACCTTGTTTATTGTGCCATGTTACAGACAATCCTAAATGTGAATAAATAATAAATTGAAAAGTGAAATAAATAGAAACAAAATCCCTAGATAAAGCAGAAAGTAACTTAAATGCCATAATTTTTCCACAAACAAAACCCAACAATGACAGTGTGTTTCCAGCTGCAAAGCGTCCATTTACAAGGCGTTGATGCCGCGCCATTCAGATTTGCTTCACTCTTTCTGTATGAACATAAGAATTTTTTCAGTAATTAGCGCTTATCGCTCTAATTTAGGTTTCGCTGTTAGTCGTTCGACTAACAGCCTGTGTGCTTAAAATGTATGATAGTGCGGATTACAAGTGTGTAAGACAGACTTGGTGACAAAACGTAGGATTTGAGAAATTTTTTAAAAATCATCTTTTCGTTAATAGTATGACACCTACAACGCGATTTTGAAAAGTTTTTTTGAAGTGGAAACTTCTTTAGGCACGTTAAGCACGTTTTGGTTGAAGAAAAATTATTGAACTCAAAAACCGTAACCGACGCGTCGTCACCATTATCACAACCGTAAACTCGTCACCTAACATTGGTTTCTATACATGGGTCTGCACTTTTCGGTTGAAGAAATATTATTAATCATCGTCACCTAACATTGGTTTCTATATATAGGTCTGCTCGTTTTGGTTGAAGAAAACGGATTGAACTCGCATCATCGTCACCTAACATGGTCTGCACTTTTTGGTTGAAAAAAAAAAATTATTGAATAATCGTCACCATCGCACCTAACATTGTTTTTTATACACAGGTCTGCTCGTTTTGGTTGAAGAAAAAAGATTGAACTCGCATCATCGTCACCGTCGTCACCTAACATTGTTTCCACACATTGGTCTGCATGTTTTGGTTGAAAAAAAAAAAAAAAATGATTGAACTAGCATCATCGTCGCCATCGCCACCTAACATTAGTTTCTATACATAGGTCTGCTCGTTTTGGTTGAAGAAGAAGTATTGAGCTCTCATCATCGTCGCCAACGTTACCTAACATTGTTTTTTGATTGTCTTAACATCAATGTCGTTTGATATGTTTTAATAACGATAAATGACAAATAAAAACCAAGGCAGATTTATCAGGTAGCCTCACTACGAAGGGGAAATGTTAAGGCGAACATTTTTAATTTTTTTTATTTGGATTTTGATAGTTTAACTTCCATTTATGGGGATAAATTGTAAGTTTAACTGGCATTGGTGGGTGCAGAAATTAAAAGAAACTGGCTCGGAGCAAGACGTGTAAAAACCGTGTATCTTCGTACAGGACGTTTCGTTAAAAATATTGCTTTTGTGGAACAAAGTATGGTCCAGGTCGCGGCAACCTCAATTTGTCGTCGAAAACAGCAATTAAACCTTTTCAACAGCACTGTTCAGCGGATTTTAACGAAAAACCTATTTTTACACACCCACAATAGCCATTGAGAGGGCCTTTGCAGCACCGTATGTACATATATCTAGCAGTTAATACCGATAATGATCGATGTGGCACTTTTTCCCCTAAACGGATACGTTAACAAGCAAAACTGCATTTGCTGTATTTGGAATACTGAAAATCCAAATGTCATTTAAGAAAAAAACTACAAGGAATCAATGTTTGGTGAGGTTGTCATCGGACCGTACTGCTTCCAAAATTATGCCGATGATGATGAACGGTGAATGCTATCGTTACATGATAACAAACTTTTTATTGCCATATTTAGATGACATGGACTTGGACAATATGTAATTTTAACAGGACGATGATACTTGCCACTCAGCGCATTAAACAATGGCCCTGTTGCGAACTTAAGTTCCCTCGATGCATTTTCTTACAAAAAAACGTATTCAAATGACTTCCGAGATCTTGCAATTGAACATCATTGGGCTTTTTTCTCTGGCGTCACGTAAAAACTATAGTATTTGCAAAAAGTCAGAGACGATTCCAAAGCTAAGGTACAAAAATCATATGCATTATAAATAATATATACATATATATATAGCTCGGACCATGCCAAAAAAAAAAAAATCAAAAATGTTCGATACGCCAATCCTGTGTTGCCAGATGAATTGTAATGGTCATATAACGGATTTCGTGTTTCGTACACAACTAATCATATCGGCAAGTTTCGGTCTTTGTTTTATTTAAAAAGAATGCTGCGGCCTTATTGGATCACCCGTTACATAATTAAAAATTAAAAAAAAATACTTAAAAACTAAATAATAAAAATTAAAAAAAAGCTTACTAGAGGTTGTTTGTCGTCTTCTCATGATGGCGTTGTAATTTCAAAATCGAACCAATTAAATTAATAATTTTAATATTTATCCAATAACAATTTAAAAAAATTAAACCAACAGACAAAACACAAAATTTACACTAAAAATAAAAATTATTTTTTAACGGTTGCACGACGCTTGTTTAAAAATTTAGGGCTGCAAAAAAAGAAAGAAAAAGAAAAAAATAAACAAACAAAAAATAAAAATAAATTTTTATAAATTTATTATTTAAATGCAAAAAAAATAAAACAAATTTCAGAGTTGCCAGATAATATAATAAAGTTTATCTATACATATAATAAAACACTAACTTATTTCCTGCCTGTGTCGGTCTTTCTGTCTATGTTAGATTAACTTAAAAACTACTGTCTTTGTGAGGAACTACCTTAGTAGTTCTGATTCCAATATAGAATACTTTTATCCACAAAAATATCTTATTTCCAAGGAAAAATGGAGAAAAACAGTGAAAATACGCGGAATTTTTTTTACCGATTTAAAGGTACTGCATACTTTAAGGCATCTTTTATGTTTGTGATCGAGATATTTCAAATACGGTTACGCAATAGAAGGCGCTGTTTTTAAATTATGACAAAATATGAATTGAAAGTGAGATATTTTAAACACGTTAGCGCAACAGATGGCGCTATTTTAAAATAATGATAAAATATGAATTACTTACTGCCAAATAGCTAATTGAATAAAATTTGTATTTAATTTGCAGTTTTACTTTGTGGAATTACATTGTTATTAAAATATTTTAAACAACTTTTTACAGAGCTTTAAAATAATTTTTAGAATTTTAGAATTTTATTCTTGGATTCTTAAAATTTGGCGTGGATAACTTTCAAAGAAATATCGAACAATATATCGTCTTTATTTATCCATAACTTTTAAACTGAGAGGTTTTCGTGATTTAGTTATATAAACTTTTTTCGTTATAAAGGCAAAAATATTTTGATCATATAAACTTTTAACCCACGATAAAGCGTTAGTGGTTTTTTAACAGTTCAATTCGAAATTTTCATTTCTGAAGGCATGAAAATACGCATTCTCATCATCATGAGATAGAACATTCTGCGCTCATTTAGTATGTAAATAAAGTTTATTTCGTTCATTTTATGACTTAAACACCAAAAATTTACTCAGGCCTGCATATTCGGCGCTATTCCCGTTGGCTTTTTAGTTTTAATAATCGTGTCTACGTCGTTTCGTTCTTAAATTCGTATTCTTGAAATATATTGAAACGAAGTGGAAATGTTATCGAAAACAAAAACAAAAATGAATAAAGTGTGGTAACACTTAAATTTTTTACGTTATTGTTTATGACATTTTTGTAAATTTCTGAAAAGTTTGTTATTTCTTTGTAAGCTTTAACAAAATATGGCGAGTACTGAATTTTATTTTTCAAGTTCAAGTGAAGATAATAAAATAATGGATATAAATATACATAGGAAGATGCTATGACAGAACGTTAACATTTCCCAGATTCTAAGTAAGAAACTCGATTAGTAGCGGTGTTACTTCTTCATGGCCGGTAAATACCACTACGTTTCGTTTCGGGTTAATTTGTTTTTTAAATTTTAATTGGTTTGACACCGATTCCTCCAATGGTGACAATCGCACATGTTTATAACAGCCTTTTCCCCTCTTGCTCTATATTCAGAGCTTCCTTTTTATCTTGATTTATTTTAATTAAAAAAAAAACATTTTAATAGATCTTTTCTCCTAATTTAGTTTTATTTACTTTATGCAAACCAAGGTATATTTATCTTACTAGGTAGTGTCGTCCGCCCAGCTGATTTAGTAGTTCGACATGTCAAAAGTTTTATGTGTTCAGAAATTTTATAGTGTAGAAATGAGAAAGCAATAAAACACACACACGCCATCTCAATTTTCTTATATGTTTTTTGACATTTCGAACTACAAAGCAACAACAAAATGCCATGTTGTTTTTGTATTGTTGTATTTGTTGTAGGGATGCCACTACCTAGTAAAATAAATATACCTTGATGCAAACCTTCTCCAACAAGAACTGGAGGCCCAAACGGATTTAATTTCTCAGCAGTTTCGCTTCTAAAATAACTAAATTTTAGAGTTTTATGCCCTTTGGAAAACCCTTATTATAAGCGGGATATTTTTCCATTTAAAAAACTAAAATTTCGAACTGCCTTGATGTAGTTTTTATCATTTTAATTTTTTATCTTGTAGTCGTTTGAATTTCTTTGCCTACATCGATGACGACAGTAAACGAATGTTTTGTTCTCGTTTCTATCTTCGTTTCAAAATACCGATATATTTACGACGAATGTCGTTAACGCCAACGGTGATGCCAAATTGTTGTTTTTATTTTGTTTTCAAACTAAAACGCCATCGGGAATAGGGCCGATTATTAAATAATTTTAATACTAAAACTCTACTTTCTATTCCATTATTTTCACTTCGTAAGTGTCAGGCTCATTATTATAACTTGCCAATAGCTTAAGTTAAGATTTTGTTTGGGGCGATAAATAGTTTCTCACTATTATATTTAAGCTAAAAACAAGTTTTCACTATCACGTGGTTTAAGAACAATTTATAGTAATGAATTAATGAAAAACTACTCATTAAATTAATGAAAAACTACTTATCACTCCAACAAAATCCTAACTTTAACTATTGGCAAGTGAATCAGTTTGATAGTAAATAAACATAATATTTTACCGATTAATTGAATCAAACTTTAAAAAAATATATGATTAATCGATAGTAATTTAGTTAATATATTATCGTTAATTTCGTTTACTTTACGATTAATGAACCAAAACTCGACTCTTCTTGATCTTGCATAAAATTCACTCACTAGAAGTGAATAAATACAATAAGCGTTAAAAATATGTTTGGTTAATTTTGACCCATAAATACATGATAAGGGTTAATTATGTAGCATTTTTCTTTCTAATACTAATTTAATCCGAATCTTTTTTAAGGTAACACTACACAACCATACACATCTATACAGTGCAAGTAGGTATTTATTTATGTTTTAATGTGCTTAATAATTACTAGAAAGAATTATAGTGTCACAATGTGCAAACAAAAATCTAGGCCCTCAACACTATTTGTTGCTAACTTAAACAAAGAAAATTGATGATAAACATTACATTATTTTTATATCAATCATTTGCGACTAGAACATCATAAAAAAAAAAATTTAATACCCAATTTATGTTAGGAATCGTTGCTATACGATTTTCATATATTTTTATATATATTCTGAAACTGAAACTGTACATGAAATATTTTTGGAAATTTTTGTCGATTTGTCTGTCTGGGTTTGCATCACGTAAAAACTACTAGATGAATTTTTATAAAATTGTATAACTAGTACTTCAGTATCTCGGCTCAAATATAGCATACTTTTTTCCCATAAAAAATATCTCCTTTCCCAGAGAAAATAGAGATAAAAAGTAAAGGTACGCAATTTTGCCGATTTGATGGTACTGGAAAACTTGGTAATACCGTTTATTTTTATAACGGGAATTTTAAAAATTTTTTGTAAAAATTTTACAAAAAAGTTAAAAAAAAAATTTACAAAATATTTAAAGAAAAAATTTTACAAATAATTTTCCAAAATAACTAAAAATTACAAAAAGTTTTTAGATTAGAATTTTTAAATTAGAAAAAAAATGTTCCTAAAAGTTTTGTACCCAAAAAGGGTTACACAAAATTTTTCAAAAAAAAACCAAAACAAATTTTCTATAAAATTTTTACAAAAAAAAAATTTCTATAAAATTTTTACAAAAAAAAATTTCTATAAAATTTTTACAAAAAAAAATTTCTATAAAATTTTTACAAAAAAAAATTTTCTATAAAATTTTTACAAAAAAAATTTTCTATAAAATTTTTACAAAAAAAATTTTCTATAAAATTTTTACAAAAAAAATTTTTTATAAAATTTTTACAAAAAAAATTTTCTATAAAATTTTTACAAAAAAAATTTTCTATAAAATTTTTACAAAAAAAAATTTTCTATAAAATTTTTACAAAAAAAAATTTCTATAAAATTTTTATAAAAAAAATTTTCTATAAAATTTTTACAAAAAAAATTTTTTATAAAATTTTTACAAAAAAAAATTTTCTATAAAATTTACTATAAAATTTTTACAAAAAAAATTTACTATAAAATTTTTACAAAAAAGATTTTCTATAAAATTTTTACAAAAAAAATTTTCTATAAAATTTTTACAAAAAAAAAATTTCTATAAAATTTTTACAAAAAAAAATTTCTATAAAATTTTTACAAAAAAAAATTTCTATAAAATTTTTACAAAAAAATTTTTCTATAAAATTCTTACAAAAAAAATTTTCTATAAAATTTTTACAAAAAAAATTTTTCTATACAATTTTTACAAAAAAAAATTTCTATAAAATTTTTACAAAAAAAATTTTCTATAAAATTTAAAAAAAATATTTTCTATAAAATTTTTACAAAAAAAAATTTCTATAAAATTTTTACAAAAAAAAATTTCTATAAAATTTTTACAAAAAAAAATTTCTATAAAATTTTTACAAAAAAAAATTTCTATAAAATTTTTACAAAAAAAATTTTCTATAAAATTTTTACAAAAAAAATTTTCTATAAAATTTTTACAAAAAAAATTTTCTATAAAATTTCCTATAAAATTTTTACAAAAAATTTCCTATAAAATTTTTACAAAAATTTTCCTATAAAATTTTTACAAAAATTTTCCTATAAAATTTTTACAAAAAATTTCCTATAAAATTTTTACAAAAAATTTCCTATAAAATTTTTACAAAAAATTTCCTATAAAATTTTTACAAAAAATTTCCTATAAAATTTTTACAAAAAATTTCCTATAAAATTTTTACAAAAAATTTCCTATAAAATTTTTACAAAAAATTTCCTATAAAATTTTTACAAAAAATTTCCTATAAAATTTTTACAAAAAATTTCCTATAAAATTTTTACAAAAAATTTCCTATAAAATTTTTACAAAAAATTTCCTATAAAATTTTTACAAAAAATTTCCTATAAAATTTTTACAAAAAATTTCCTATAAAATTTTTACAAAAAATTTCCTATAAAATTTTTACAAAAAATTTCCTATAAAATTTTTACAAAAAATTTCCTATAAAATTTTTACAAAAAATTTCCTATAAAATTTTTACAAAAAATTTCCTATAAAATTTTTACAAAAAATTTCCTATAAAATTTTTACAAAAAATTTCCTATAAAATTTTTACAAAAAATTTCCTATAAAATTTTTACAAAAAATTTCCTATAAAATTTTTACAAAAAATTTCCTATAAAATTTTTACAAAAAATTTCCTATAAAATTTTTACAAAAAATTTCCTATAAAATTTTTACAAAAAATTTCCTATAAAATTTTTACAAAAAATTTCCTATAAAATTTTTACAAAAAATTTCCTATAAAATTTTTACAAAAAATTTCCTATAAAATTTTTACAAAAAATTTTCTATAAAATTTTTACAAAAAAATTTCTGTAAAAGTTTTACAAGAAAGAAGGGTATAGAAGTTTCGACACTGCCGAATATAGCACTCTTACTTGTTCTTTGTTAAATTTTGAATTTTTTATCAAGTTTTATTCTTTTAAGGAACCGTTAATGGTGCATTGTAAAAAACAAGACAACGATTTTTTGTAAAATGTAAAAATATCAACATTTTGAGTTAATACACTATTGTTGCAGAAGAGGGATATATAGATAAATATTTTTTAATGATATGACTGTCTTTCCGTAAATGAGCGACATAGTCGTAGTTATTTGTAGCACAAATGTGATTTGCTGTTTAGTATTACATTTATGTACATATATTAATTTACTTAAAACAGAAAATATAAATTAATGATTTTAAGATCTTTTAAATAAATTGTCTCACTGTATATATAAATAAATTTGTCAAGTGCGAGTTAGACTCACACACGTAGGGTTCCGTACTATGTTCAGTATAATTTAAAAATTCCAGGTTTTTATTTCTTTATGTCTTATGGGACACCCTTAAATTTTAAAATTGAAGTAATATTCGCGAAAATTGCATCATAATTGGAACACCCTTTAAATTTTAATATGTAATTGATTTTATAGCGGCCATGGTAATACACTTTCTATTAAAATGTCAGGAGCCTACCTATTGCGGTTAAAAAAATAAGGTAATATTCGTGAAAAACACGTCACTAATGGACACACTTCAATTTTAAGTATTTGTTATAGCGGCCGAAGTAACACATCTACTGTAAACATTTCAAGAGGGTATCTACTACGGTTTATAAAATCATGTCACTGTTGGAACACCCTTTAATTTTATTATTCATTATAGTGGTCATGGCAACTTCATTTCTATAAATATATTAAGAGTCTACTTATTGCGATTGAAAAATAAGTCACTATAAGTGAAAAACATGTCACTGTCGGAACACCCTTTAATCTTTAGTAATTGTCATATCGGCCGTGGCAACACAGCTTCTGTACAAAATTTCAAGAGTCTACCTGTTACGGTTCAAGAAATAAGGCTTTATACATGCAAATCACGACACTGGCGGAAAACCCTTTAATTTTTATTATTTGTTATAGTGGACATAGTTAGTTATACACCTCCTGTAACAATTTCAAGATTCCACCTATTCATTCAAAACTTAGGATATATACATGAAAGTCACGTCACTATTGGAACACTCTTTAATATTTAAGTTCAATTTTGTATACTTGTTTATAAAACAAACATAGTTTTAATTACAGTCTGCAAATTGTAAGTGGTTGCCTCTTACAGCTCAAAAAAAAAAGACATAAACGTAAATAACACGTAACTTTTGGAACACCCTACGTTTTAGTATTTTTTACTATAGTTATACAGTTACTACAGTTATACACTTTTGGTAAAATTTTCAAGAGTCTACCTATTACGGTTCAACACTTAGGCCTTACACATACAAAGCACACCACTATCGGAACACCCTTTAATTTTTAAGTTTATTTTTTTAGACTTGTTTATAAAGCGAACTAAGTTTTAATTACTGTTTGTAAGAAATAAACACATATTCGTAAATAACACCTCTCTATCGGAACACCCTATAAGTTTTAATATTTTTTGCTATAGCGGCTATAGTTATACACCTTTGGTAAAATTTTCAAGAGTCTACCTTTTATGGTTCAAAACTTAGGCCTTATACATGCAAATCACGCCACTGTCGGAACACCCTTTAATTTTTAGGTTTATTTTTTTCAGACTTGTTTATATAGCGAACTAAGTTTTAATTACTGCATACATATTTTTACTGTATGCCTCCTATAGCTCAAGAAATAAACACATATTTGTGAATAACACCACTATCGGAACTCCCTTTAATTTTTAGGTTTATTTTTTAGACTTGTATATAAAGCGAACTACGTTTTTTTAGTTTGTAAATTTTTAGTGTATGCCTTCTACAGTTCAAAAAATAAACACATATTCGTGAATAACACCTCGCTATTGGAACACCCTATAAGTTTTAGTATTTGTTGCTATAGCGGCAACAGCTGTACATCATCTGTGAAAATTTCAAGAGTCTACCTATTACGGTGCCAGAGATAAAAGCGGCTGACAGACGGACAGACATTGTAGCGAAAACAATAGGGTTACGTTTTTACACTTTGTGTACGGAACCCTAAAAATTAGGAACTAATTGGTTAACTTTTTAAATAAAACAATTGGAAAGTTTTGCGGTAGGAAAAATATTAATCTTTAAAAATCACCCGACAACAATAACAATTATACTCAATGACATTTACTTTAGTAAGATTAATAATAAGAATAATTGGAAAATAGCAATAATTATAAGATTATTTAAAAAATTATAAAAAATATTATTGATAATTAAAACAAACGCAGCAGAGTTTAATAAAGAATGTTAATTAATAAGTATTTTTTGATCAACCATCAATATTCAAAGGATTAGCGCATTGATAAACAGATTCTGTGAAAACACCCACCCAGTCAGACTTTTTAGTCTCCCTTAAGTCTGCATCGTTATACATCAATACTATCTTTATGTTTGAACTTTTAAAACTCTCGCTATGGTAATTATGATGGCATTTTACACTTGTCATTTCGTTTGTAAATTATTATATATAAAAGCTGTATTTTTTGGAAGCGAAAAACTTTAAATTGAATTAAAAATAGAATATGATCCTTCTTAATGCCAAAATTCACTATCCTACACAGTCGTATGCTTCAATAAAAAAAAAAATCTCACAGAATTCTGTCATACTAAAAAATCGTTTCATTATTATGCAAAAAAAAGATTTTGCAACTGTGATCGTATGAAGAAAAATATTTTATGATTTTTTTCAAAAGATTATGACACTTCTAATCCGCACTATCATACTTTTTGAGCACACATGCCATTTTTGACAGATTGAACGACTGAGTCATGTGACCTATATTTTCGATTCGATTCGATTCGATTTTTTTTAAAAACATATTGGCAGTTATCACCATATTGCCAGGTTATCAGAGTTTTATGCAACTAAAAATCGGTTTTATGGGCTTAAACCCCGTCTTCATTTGCTATCATCATGTCTTAACAAAAGTCAAACTTCATATAAAAAAACCAGTATTAATAATAATGTTTTTTTTTTCATATGAAGTTTGACTTTTGTTAAGACATATTAATGACTAATGGAGAGGGGGGGTAAAACAGGCTTGTTGCCAACTTTTAATTACAACTTGGTGATGATGGTTCTATGCCCATACAGACAACACTAATTTCCCCGCTTTTCTCCTTGAAAAAAAAAAATACTTGGCAAATATTTCTTTTGATTGATACTCATACTAAACTAAAGGGTATATCAGATTCGAAATTGCCAAGTGTAAAGTTGTCTGTCACTTTTTCTTTAATTTATGCATTTATATTTTTTTTTATATAAAACAATATTTTATATTTAAAACACTAAAATTATACATACATTTAATTTCACTGTACTGCTGTTCATCGAGTGTTTTTTTATTATAATTTTTTATCTAAATTAAAAACTATTTTCTTGAAAAATTCGCGTAAAATGTGTGCAAAACACACATTTTTGTTCACTTAAAATTACAAAACTAAAGAGTAAAAACAAAAGGTTTGTTTGCTTGATGGCCTTTTTATTATTTTTTTTTTTTTATTTTATTTCTTGGTTTTTTTAAGTTTTTTGTAGTGTTGTGGTGTAGTGTGTTCGAAGTAAAAAGGAAAACATCGATAAAACATAGTGACATATGAAACACAAAAACTTTTGTTTGTTTACAACTGATAACGAATATTGACATGCGCTATTGTTTTGAAGCTTGGTTTTATTATTTTTGGCTATCTATTAAGGCGACTTTAACTTCTAGTCTCGCAGCGTACAATATTTTAGTTGAAAAAAAAAATTAAAATAGAAAGAAAATATCGTTTTTCATATTAAATCTCTCTTTATCTTTTCCTTAAATTTTAGCAGCGTAACTCGTCCACGCTTTTCTTAATAAATTTTTATCTACACATACAAGGCGAATTCATAACAGGTAAACTCGAGAGCTCAGCTGACTATTTGTTGTCACCATCTTACAGTGTCAAAATGTACTAACATTTTTTATTTTGACAGCCAAAAATGATTTATACAACAACAAAATGTACGTATTTTTATTACAGAGTTGTACTCTTTTTTCGCCGCGAGTCTACCTTGTTTATTGTGCCATGCTACACATATAATAAAATAGTAACTCATTTCCTTTCTGTCTGTCTGTCTTTTTTTGTGTTAGCATCACGTAAAAACTACTGGAGGGATTTTAACTAAATTTTGTGAGGAGGTACCTTATCCTGCTTCAAAATATAGGATACTTTTTTCCGCAAAAATGTCTTAAATGTACTGCATACTTTAAGGCATCTTTTATTTTTAAAAGCAGTATAAGTAAAGCAATATTGCGAAATAGATGGCGCTGTTTTACAATAATGAGTAACTCATTTCCTGTCAATCTTTTACAAAGCTTTCCAATAATTTTTAGAACTTTATTTAAATTTCAGAATTTTATATTTTATTTATAAGTAAATACGTAAGAGTCTTAAAATTTGATGTGATTACTTTCAAAGCAAAATCGAACAAAATATTGTCAGGACGCATACAAAGTGTGTGGGCACAGTTAGTTTTCAATAAAAGTGAAGCTCTTTTCGAACTCTACTCGAAAGATTGAAGAAGTATATCGTTTATAATAAATGTTGCACTTGTGTATTAACTAGAAATTTTTACATTTTCAGTTTTTGCGCTAAAATCGACGACAGTGATTATTACTATTTCTTATAACTAAAAATCTCCCATTATTTTGATTGCTTTTCCATAAAAGAACGGATAATTTAAATCGTGTAGAACATATATAAAAAAAATATCTGTAAGTCGCATGTTCACTAAACTTTACCCAAACATCCAATTTTTAGCAAAATATTAAAATTGTATAAAAAACAGAATAATAGCCCAAATAATACAAAAAATAACGAAATTTAAAAAAAAACGAAATTTCCCCAAAAATTTAAAATAAAAATTAATTTTAATGGTAATTAAATTTTTTTATTAAACTATAAATATAATAAAACTGTAGCAGGACACTACCTCGGTTCAGATATCGAATATTTTTTTTTTCGTTAAAAATATTTCATTTCCAAGAGAAAATAGATATAAAATGATAAAAAGTGCGTACTTTTTAGTGATATAATGGTACTAAGAACTTGGCAGCACTATTTATTTTGTAAAAGTGATATTACAGACACTACACAGTGCAAAAAAATAACCATATACGGACACCACTACGTGATAAAAGACCAAAAAAAAAAGACCCCTGTCTTCCAGTTTTGCCCAAAGTCCTCCAGGTTTTTTTTTATGTGCCCTCAAAGATGTGGGGCCTCGATGTCATTTTTGCAAAAAAATGATCATTTAATTAAGCTCATATTTTGCAAACTATTTGAAATTTTGATATACTCTCTGAGGCAAAGTTGTAGCTCTTGTCATAAAGAACAAAAATATAACAACATATAACAACATATAAAATCAAAAAAACTTTATCTTCAAGGTCAAAATCGCAAAAAAACTTTAAAAAATTCATTTTTTTACCTTTTTTCCCCTGTTCAGGTCCATAGGTATCAAACCGTTCAAAATTCAAGGAAACAATCAACTACAAAATTGAACCTAAGATCTCAATAAACAACTTTCTAGAACATATGAACTTCCTAGGAATGATTCTTAACACCGTTAAAAAATTTTCGGGAAATTTTTCACTTTTGCGGCTACCTAAGCGCTACCTAAACGGTAATAGCTATTAACAAAACTTCACAATAATCGATTTTTATAGATATAGTTTGGTTTCAATTATTAAAAACTATAAATAGCAAAGTTACGTAACCAAAGAGCCAGGGTATCCCACAAATTACTTAAAATGTAAATTTTCGACTCCTCCATTACCTCCTACGCGACCTTCGCATAGGAAGTAAGAATTCCCAAATTCAAACAACTTAAGTTTTATGTGGTGCTCCTCCAGTAAAAATTTGAGTTTTATATGGAACTCCACCAATGGATTATGTTTCATATAGCGCTCTACCAATGTAAGAAAAGTTATACACACGATAATCAAAACGATTGCATGTGGCTGATTCATGCAAACACCAATAACTGAACCGCATTATAGCTATTCGAGGAAGCCAATCATTTAACCGATTTTACAAAAGCAATACCAAGTCCGATTTCTCGGAATAGATTTTTTTCGGTTTAGCCGAAAACCGGTTTCTAGAAACTGGCGGTTTTTCTAATAATCTGGCAGTGACATGAACTTTACTTTTATTTTTTAATTACCTTACGGTTCTTAAAAAATTACCGTTTAGGACAAAAACTCCTTACGCTTGATACCTATAACAACTTTAATAAACCAAATACTCAAACTTTTTTTTGTAAAAAAAAAATTAATTATGTTAAAAAATTCAATGATTGTAATTTAACCTTAGAGACTCTTACCAAATACTTCAAATTTCGAGTGGCTAAATAATCCTAGTGTAAACGGTTATTTTAATTTTTCTTGCTCCTTTCAAAGACATTTTCATTATTCTTGTGGCCAAGGCGAATCTATTTTACTAGGTGGCAGGCAGCACGGCAAAGTTAATTATTTTTTGCTTTACTTTTTTTGTGCATGGCAGCTGCCAGCGTTTATTTTTTTTTTAATTTGAAAAAAAGAAATAAAATTATAATTACCTAAAAAAAAGTATTTCAAGATAAAATTACAAAATTCTACCAAAAAAGGCAAGGAAGAATTGTTTTTAGTTGTTGGGTGTGATATTTTAATTAGTGCTTTTGGCGTCTGTCGTACATTTAACCAACAACAAAATGCATGTGGCCGTTTTTTGGTGTTGTATTTGTTGTCGCGGCGATGCTACCTTATATAAATTCGCCTTGCTTGTGGCCTTGTATCATCAAATGATATCTTTTAAATGACTGCATCTACCATTGCCAGTAGAGCTCAAAGATCAGGGACAAATTTAAATGTCAAACTGTAACTGTTTTGTTTTTATTTTGTTTTAAAATTCATCTGCAATGCTTTTACTACAAAAAAAACTACTTCTTCATTGAGACTAATGCCCCTATTACGGTTTACAACGGTCTAAAAGACAACTTGAAAGACACCTGCTACTGATAAGTTGTAATTTGAAGCAACTGCTACTGATGAGTTGTAATATTTTTAAAAATTTTGTTAACCCAACTAACACGGGGTTGTAAACGGTGGAACTACAACAGAGTTGAAACACAATTTAAATTCAATTTAAAAATGTTTGACAAGTGGAGTTGTAATTGATAATACCAAATTGTAAAATTTCAACTGAAGTAGAGTTGAGTTGTAAACCGTAATAGGGACGTAAAGCTTTAAGCTGCTGCATGCACAATTTTAGCCTTTTTTTTTAATTCGAAAAACCAGTGATTTCTTCGAATTAATTACAAGGAGAATTAAAAATTACGCCCTGTATGTAGAGTTACCTATTAGTGTAGTAAAGAATGATAGGTATAAAATTAAGCCAGCCGATAGATTTCCTGTTATCATAGTTTAAAATATTTAGTTTTTGTTACGTCTTTTTCATATAAGAACGGGAACGTTAAAGTTTGGAATGTCGTAATCTTGTGTCAATCATTCTTTAGTGCAGTTACCAACGTGACAGAGTTGCAATTAAATTGGAATTTTTCAAATTGCAACATTGTTCACTTGTTTAAAGAAAAGTTTCTGCGATTGACTGTATAATTAACTAAATTTCCGTACAGACCTCGAACAAAACGGTAATTCACTGTAAGTTAACATCACCGAATTCTGGTAAAAAATTTATAACGGGTGTTTTTTTTACTCGCATGAGAACTGAAAATGATAATACAGGACTGCAATATTGTTGTAATTCAATTTTTTCATTATAATTTGGGAGATAATTTTATTTATTTTTTAAATATGATTTCCGACATATGTCCGCCACGGCAACGAGTAACTTAACATAGCCCCATAAGAGGCGTTAAATCGCACGAACGAGGAGTTCAGTGAACAGGACCACTTCTGGGAATAAAGTCACCAAAATGATTTTGTTCCACCATCTTGTTAGAACCAAATGTCGTTGATGTTCAGCTGATTCATTTAAATAAAAAAATTAATTTAGCATAGGTCGATAGCGCTCACAATCACCGTAACGGCAGCCGCAACGCACATAGCACGCACATTTCTTTGTCTTGCTGATGGTTTTGAATCGAGAAGAGTAAAATTAGTGCGAATTGCTTGCTCATTAGGCCAATTGTGTTGACCGTAGAATGGACGAAGTGCTCTATGAACTATTTTATTTATCAAAGTAAATTTCAACAAGTTGGAAGCTTGTTTCTGGCGATGCATGACGGCTTGCCAAACCTTGCTGAACAGAAATGTCATAACAGTTGACATTCTCAGCTGTCAAACCATAGTTATCGATATCGATAGTTCTTATGCAGCTAATAAAAAAAACACCCTGTATAATTTCTTCGAAAGGAAAGCCAAATAATTGTTTTTCTATTATATAATATTTAATTTTATTTTTAGCATGCTATTTCAATATTTTGTTGTGTAATTTCATTCTGTTCATATCTGCAACAGAACGAAATAAAATAAATTGCCCAAGTACGAATAGCAATCATACACGAAGGGTTCGTACCACCATATCATATTTAACTTTAAAATTAAAAGCATCTTAAATTAGGTACTTAAATAATTCAATATTCCCAAATAATGCTGAAAAAAAATAACACGAAAACACAACACAAAACAACAATATGCTATTGGCAAAAACCACTCTTTTTTATCTTGTTTATGTCTTATCCTAAAGGTATGCAACCTATTTGTTGGCAATAAAAATTAAACATGATTTTTAAAGCGTATGATTTAAAACGTTTGTATGTAATTAATTTCTTAAAATTAGGCGGGATTAAGACGATGATTTAAAAACATGGCTTTTTCTCTACCGTGAAAAACAAAAAGGTACGATTTATTTTTAAAAATCAAAACACAAATCGTACCTTTTTCACTACCCTAAACAAAACCCGTATTACTTTATTTTTATTATTTGTTGTCATAGCGGTCATAGGAATACACCATCTATCAATTATCGTTCAAGTGATAATGGCTAATTCAAAGCGAATTCATACCAGGTGAGAGCCCAGCTGATTATTTGTTGCTCTCCTGTCAAGGCGAATTCATACCAGGTGGAGTTGATAGCCCAGCTGATTGTTTTTTGCTCTCGTTTTTTTGCTAATGTCTAGTCAAAAATACATTGTTTCATATCTGCTAATCCAATGTCAAAGTTGTTGTTTTGTTGTAGTTGTTGCTCTACTGCTCACACCTGGTATGAATTCGCCTTGTCTCCTGTTTTTGCTAGTCTTGTTATAAATACATTGTTTTATATGTGCTAGTAGAATGTCAAATATGTTGTTTTTTGTTGTAGTTGTTGCCGCAGTGCTCTCACCTTGCATCATTTCGCTTTGGGCTAGTGACAGACGGGCAGACAATGAAGCGATATTAATAGAGTTACATTTTTATGTAACTCTATTAATATCGCTTAACCCATCCATAACATCATACACTTTGCAAAACTTAAAAAAAATAATTTTGAAAACATTCGAAATCTTTTATTTAACTTTGAATTAATCAAAAATAAAGTTAAACTTAAATAATCAATTCAAGATAGGTGTCCTTAAAAATCTATAGAATTCTAAAAAATAATGTGGCATCACCACATAACCGTAACAATAACTTGGCGAACTCTTAACTATCATATACATACACACTTAAATTGAAGAGAAACTTTAACATTGATTTTTCAAAATCTGCTCTTCGTGTCTTCAGTTAATTTTATGCAAGTTTTTGCAGATTCTTACGTATGAACAGATATCAACAAACAATTTTTTTTTATTGATTTTACAAAACAAAAAACAAAAAAAAATCAACAATGACAATAGTGCAGCAAATGTAGACAATGTTTTCGTCGTTGTCGCATCACATTTTATATGAAAGACAAACAGGAATAGAACAGGAAAAACTCCATGTGCAAAAATGTTAGTGATTTTTTTCTATTAAATGAACAAACGCCCTTGGCTTTTTTCATTTGTTGTTTACGTAAATGAATGAGAATTTCACAATTTAAATAAATTTCACTAACAATTAGATACATATTTTTTTACATACCACATGGATTAAGCTTTCTTTTATTAAAAGACACACAAAAACAAAAACTTAGTTTTATTTTAATAATGATGATTTTTTTTAAGTTAAAGTAATAAATGAATTGGAAAATTATGCAACTAAATTTAAAGTTGTCTTTTAAAACATTATTTTGTTTTCGTTATTAAAACAACACAAAAACACCTTATAATTGCAATTAAACGCAAACTTCAACACAAATGAACTAAAAAGCATTAAATTTGGGTGAAAACTATTGCACTTTTCTCAATTTAATTTAACTAATTTTTCTTTAACCATCAAACAACATTGACTTACATCTTTTCCAGACAACTTTAGTCGCGGTAACAGCGCGAACTTGAAGTTTACCACAGACTTCATTGACTTAAAATTTCAAACTGAATAAACCACGATGCTCGCATTAAAAGAGCCTGTTTGTCAAAATAACAGAGCTGAACTCTTGCATACACACACACACAAAGTTCGCACATACACAATAGAAAACAAAAACACTAAACAAAAAAAGCCCAAGAATAAAAGAATGTTGCCATTTCATATCCTCAACTCATCAAGCTGGCAGGCAACAAAAAAGCACATATGTACATTTGCACTTACACAGGTACATTTATGTTAAGGGTGCTTCAGAGTTGGCAGTGTAAGATTCAAGATTGATAAAATAATTGAAAAGCTAAAATTACATCACAAAAGCGGTTAATTTTAAATCTTACAAGCTGCGTCATCTTGTTTATATTATTCTTGGGTGGATATAAGTGTTTTTATTTCTGGGATTTTCTCCACTGATGGCTATTAGGGCAGAGCTTAACCAAATACTGCGCTAAGATTTTACAGAAGTTTTATCAGAAGTATATCATGAACAACAAATCAGAATGTTTTCACAAAGTATGAGTCATAATAACAAACAGTAAGAAAACGTCAGAACTTAAAAGGTGTCCGCATAGGTATAATGCCATATTTTTTTAATCGTTATTAACAGACACTTGAAGTTTACACAGAGTGTAAATTACTATGTCCGCTATAATAACAAGTAAATATTATAAACCAAGTTAGAAGTTAAAGGGGCACCTATTATGGCCGTGGTTTTGGTATACATGGCTTTATCTTTTGAGTGTTACTTCTATGCTCACTACAGCAAAAAGTTGTAGAGAAATATATGAAATAAAGATTCACGATATCTCTTGAACCGTAAATTTCCACAGAGTGTGTATTACTATAATTTCATTACCAAGTTATAAAAAGCATTAAATTAAAAAAATAAAGGGTGTCCCTATACACAAGGCCTAAATTTGACATACATATATTATATATTCTTTATTTATGCTTAGAAATTGTTTCCTTTTAACTTATGTTGTTGATTCGATACCCATTTCTTTTTATTTTCGTTTTTTTATAGTATCGGGTGGTTAAATTTTAAGAGCCGATATTGAATGTGAACATAAACGTCAAGTTTTTATCTGCATTTAATTTGACATTTCTCAATTTTAGACTAACTCAATTTGCCTCTCAAACGTCCTAATGGTCAGAATGGTGGCAAGAAATGGCAACGTTGGATGATCAATTTTCGAAGAAAATCATCTTAAGTGATGAGGCATATTTTCACCTCAGTGGATTCGTCAATAAGCAGAATTTCCGCATTTTGGCGATTGATAATCCAAGAGTGATTGTCGAAAAACCAATGCACCCACAAAGAGTGACTGTTTGGTTCGGTTTATGGGCTGGCGGCATTATCCAGCCGTATTTTTTCCAAAATGAGGCCGGTCTGGCAGTCACTGTGAATGGTGTTCGCTATCGTGAGATGATAACAAACTTTTTATGGCCCGAAATGGCAAATATGGATGTGGACGATATGTGGTTTCAATAGGACAGCGCCACTTGCCACACGGCTAACGAAACAATGGCTCTTTTGCGCCACAAATTCAATGGCCGTGTTATCTCACGTGGTGGCGATGTCAATTGGCCGCCAAGATCATGTGATTTGACATCGTTGGACTTCTTTCTTTGGGGTTATTTGAAAGAAAAAGTGTACGTCGATAAGCCAGCAACAATTCAAGAGCTGAAGGATGAGGTAATTCGGCACATTAACGGCATAGAACCTCAATTATGCCTCAGCGTCATCGAAAATTTGGAGCATCGGATGGAGGTGTGCCGCCGAGGTCGCGGCGGCCATTTGGCCGATATTTTGTTCTATACATAATTGAACCATACCAATATTATCAAAATAAAAAGAAATGATAATTTCCTAAATAATTTATGTTTTATTCGAAATCAACATCGGCCCTTAAAATTGAACCACCCTTTACAATCAATTATGAGGAGTTATTCGCATCAATCATATTTATTTCAACATATGACTTTATGACACCTCGTGATGTTATAGTAATTTGCAATTTTGGAAATTTTTACTGCTTTGTAATAAAATGTCAACCAGTAACCTAAAAACTTGCTTATTTTGTATCAAAAATCTATTGTTATAATTTAATCCTTACTATACAAGCTTTAATGTTTAAAAGTTATGTTCAGATTTTGTATTTATTTTAATACCAGCTGTGCCCGCCACTCCGTCTGCGCTCTTACAATATTTTGTTCTATTTTGCTTTAAAATTTTTAAGACTTTTATTTTTATAGTGCTTCAGATATGGGTTATGTTGTATTTACTTTCTATAATGGGGCAGGGAGGTAATTACTCAGGAACATAGGCTTTATATTAAATTTAAAATTTATATAAAATTCTAAAATTATTGTAGTGTTCTGTGAATAGTGTTAAACATTTCTCGCTGACAAAAATAAAAGGTGCTGCCAAGTTGTAGTACCAATGAATAAGTAAAATTGCGTACTTTCTTAACTTTTTCTGTATTTTCTATTGGATATGAGGTAGTTTTGCAGAAAAAAGTATCCTATGTTTGAATCGAAATACTAAGGTATCTCCTCACAATATTTTATTCAAATTCATCTAGTAGTTTTTACGTGATGCGAACACAGACAGACGGAAATACAGGCAGACAAAAATTCAAAAAATTGCTGTTTTGTATTCTCTTTCTGATTTGGTCAATTTTGATTTAATCTTCATCATAACCCAACTTAGGTTTTTCGAAAGAAAAATTGAGCACACCCACTGTTTTTAGTAGTTAGAGAACTAAAATAGGTAGATATTTGAAATTTTGCAATATTAACCCTCTTATTAGTATACATAGTTTAGCGAAACACAGGCGGGATTGGAATTGTAAGCGTGGTACCACCCATACAATGTGAAAATTATTATCATCCACCTAGAGAACTACAATAGGTAGAGTCTTGAAACTCAAGTAACCCTCAGACTAATGTGCATAGTCTAGCAAAATACCGACCTATAGAGCGTTTACAAAATTTGGGAGTAAGTAAACTACCCATTGCCCCTTCCCGATTATTCCCAAAATTTACACAACTCTTCATCTCCATATGCCAAAGGCACATACAAACAAACTATTTTTGTGTACAAACTCCACAAAAATAGTGGCATACACACCCACCCACAGACATCATTGCGAAATTAGCAAAATGGATTCAGGACGGATTGCATCGATTCCTCAAAACGTATAAATCCGTCGAAATCCCGACCTCGATATTTTCATGATTACTAAACTTTACCTTATACTACGTAAGGTAAAGTAAAAAGATTCAAACACAATTAAAATATTCCGTATTTATGTATTTTCCAACTTTGGAAATACTATTCTGAAGTGCAGAAGAATTTTTCCGAAAAACAATTTGTAAACTTAGAATTTAAAAGTTCTGGAATTCAATTGGTTATTTTTTTAATAATTTTAGAACTCGGTCATTTCTGAACCTGAGTTAAAAAATAATGGTGTCAGATGATTTTGATGCACCCTTTGATGCGTTATGGGCAGACACTTCTAATTTGTAGAGTGCGTATTGCTATGGCCGTTATAGGAACAAGTAATGAAAAACAAAAAAAGAAACAGGTGTAGGCTGCCAGAGAACTATAATATCTAGAATCTTGAAAGTGGATAAGAGTCAGTAGTCGAAGTAAAAAATGACTTGTCTCGGCTTAAGTGGACTGAATATTATCAAACTTTGTATGTTGAAAGATGCGTAGGCAAGAGAAAATTTGAGCAGAATTTGAAGGGTGGGCGTGTCATCTTACATAAAAACCAAATAATAATTTTAAAACTAAAGAACAAAAATAGCCAGTCTTAAAAATTTCTATAACCACTTTATAGTAGTTCTTAGCCGCGCTAAGAAATAGGAACAATGGGCGTGTCCTCTGCTATTTAAAGAAAAAAAGTAAATAAACAAACTTTAGCTAAAGAATTATATTAGTATTAAGTCTTTGTGTGGGTAACTACAGTACTAAAATGGAAATGTGGGCGTGTGGGCGTGGCAAATTGTTTGTGAGGAAATTTCTTATTGCTGCGAGCACTCACGATAAAAACTAACGGACTTTAAATAGTGGATGTGGCACATCCATGCACTTTTAATGTTAATTAGATTTACTATTTGGGTTATAACTCCTTCCTAAGACGCATAGCCGAAAGGAAAATGATTGGATTTGGAAGTGTGGGACTGAAGGCACCCATAATAATATATCTGGAGAAATATAAAATCTAGCAACCTCACAATTTTGTACGAACTACCACGTTATTAGAGCTAAATATTATTGGATTCGTAGCAATAGGCGTGGATTCTCCTGCAAGTCGTAATTTGGCCCCAGATTTCATAACATTTATTTATTTAAAACGATCTAGAAATGTATATGGTGGGGTAGCACTCTCCCCTCCCCCATTAAGATTTTTGTTTTTGCCGAAAGGACGTAATTTCGAAATCCTTTTAGAAATCCAGAACATTCGAGAGTATTTAAGAGCATTCTAGAATATCCCGTTTCATTGTGAAAATTTTCCGTGACAGTTCGAACATCCCAAATCATTGTGCGGCATTTTACTCGCAATTGTTCCAGAACATTGTGTACTATTCGAAAGCGTTTTTGTAATTTGTGAAGCTAGCTATTGGTAGGGGTACCCCCACCAATGGAAAGATCTAATTGTGCCATTTAGAATATGTTTGCAATAAAAATTGTTTATCTCTTATCATTTTATTCCAACAATCACAGGGGTACCCCATCAGCTAGTAATCAAATAAAATAAAAAAAAGCAATTTCTTTCTGTTTATAATTTTTTGCTTTGGTTTTTTGCTTTTCTTTATTTAAACTCGTTACTTAAAAAGATTAATTATAAATATTTTTTTAATATTTAAATAAATCCATTAAAAAAAATTTTACAAATTTGCTTAAATTTAATAAATATTTTATATCTTTTTAAAGAACATCAAACAAACATTTAGCATAGTATATATTTGAAAACGTACAATAACAACTAAATGGATGTTTTGCTTGTTGTTTCCTCTAATATTTAAAACCAGCAGCTGTGTAAACTCCAATTTAATTATATAATTGAACCAACGGCAATGGCAATAACTGCCGCTTGTTGTTTGTTTAAATATTAATTTAAGTTTGAGTTTTCGAAATAGCTATTAGATAGATTAAATTAAATCTTAATATTCACTTATCAAAAGTTCCAAGTTCTAGGAGTAGTAAACCACATTATACTGGCAACATTACGCCATTTGTTAATGTCTACTCTCACATGCATGGTGTTACATTGGGTAGTGTTTTATGTACTTATATAGATTTAATGATGTAACAAAAGTATAAATTATATATCATATATCGTATATTAATGTTGTAATAATGAGGGAACTTCGCTGAGGAAATGTAGGATTGAGGTCCTGGTACAAACACAATGTCAACGTTGGCATTTCTTATTTCTTTATTATACCATAAATATAGACCCATTTGTGCGGGTTGTAGTGTTATTTGTGTTTGTTGTAATTGCCCCATCAACTGTTCCACAACTATTTGAGTTTTCATTTTGCTTATTGTCATCCTTGTTAAGTACTTCAGCTTCTTTACCAATTTCTACAATGCCTCGTCTGGGCACGGTTTCGGTTTTTATAAAACCTATTTGATTTTCAGCTGTTGTAACTGGACTTATTTTTTCCAATTGATTTTCTTCCATTAATTCTTCTGCACTATCAATCAGCTTTTCATCTTGACTACTTGGTATAGGTTTGTTAATAGGCGTCCCATGGTTAGATTCTTCTTCTTCTTCGTTTATTTTTCTATAAACAATACTCTCTTCGGTGTGTACACTTATGTCTACTTCAATTTTGTCTTCATTGGAATTATTTTGGAATGTTACCGACATCTCTTGAGCAGACGTTGAGTTTGATTCTGTTGCGTTGATGGGATCTAGTAAAACTGTTGCTGAGTTGGCAGGCGTAGTGGTCATTGAAGACCACCAATACGAAAAAGCTCCCTTAGCTTGAGAAATGGCACCGCCTACAGCTCGGCTTGTATTGTTAACAGCTTGGTTTATTTTACGACCACTTTCGCTATTTTGCATGGTTCTTTTTTAAAGAACAGAAAGAGAAAAAAGAAAATAAAGTCATGATCAAATAAACCTGATTTTAGAAATTAATTTTTTTCACTTAACTTACTGTGCCAATTTTAATTTCATATCAGCCACCGATAAAGTACCCGAAAATGGATGACCAGCGGGTAACTGTTCAAAAAATTCTGTATCTGGCTTAACATCGAACCACTCTTGAAAACACTGTGTCTTTTGAAAAGCATTCATGAAATTTATATTAAAATGATCGGCATCTTTAGAGGTGGCATCGGTGGCCACTGTTGTTCGCAACAATGCTAAAGTATAACCTTGAAATTGATTACGTATCCAGTGTTCACTACCTTCTGCATCCTCTTTGGGGGCATTGACATGTTTCAGCAAAAAGTCCATAAACCTTAGATCTTCTGTCGTTAAAACCAGCTGTTTTCTTAGCTCCGAATCACGAATATCGAGGTTACCATTTTCAATATCCACTAGTACATCGGCCAAATGATGTTTCTGTTGAAACAGTACATTAGACGTCCCAATAATGTAACTAAGAACAGAGGGATCAGTAAGCAGATCCAAATATGGCAATGAGAGGTAAGGCAAGCAAAGATTGCCACTAGCAAATATTGAGATGGGTGCACGATACTCATCGGGATTTACCAGAGATAAAGCGGTGAGTGTGGCTATGGCTGAAGTAGAAAAATAATATATTTTTTAATAACGATACACCTAAAAATATAAGTATTTTCATGTTATTTTGGTATAAAAAAACTAAACAATTAAACAAAATAAAAGAGTTCAAAAATTGTAAGCTGTTTTTGAACTTTTGAAATACTTTTCTTTTAACTTTTTATTCCAAAAAAAATTAAAAACAAACAATCGAATGTGTTCTGTAATTCCACATCCTCTCAAAAGTGACATACTTCCATATTTTTAACACTTTTACCACACATGTTTTTGATGAGTCACACATTTGATGAGTTCAATTGGGTTGTTTATGTATCTCTTTTTTAAAATTTTAAGTTTTCACAACTAAATTATTGACTTTTCTAAACGGAACCGTTTCTGTTATATACTTACATGACATATCCTCACTGGGTTGCCTAGTAAAGGAATTACTATGCTCTATGCGTTTGCTACTACTACTACTTCCAGCTTCTATAGCTACATTTGTTAACGATGAGGCATCAGATGCCTCAGCATCCTTACCCGTAGGTGTTGAACTGCTATCACTGTTATTCGAAATAATGCTTTCCGTTGTGGCTGACATAATGCTATTGTCCAAACAATCGCCACCACAATTATCTATATCCTTCGGCATGACAATTTCCTCTGCTTCTTTTTCTGTTTTAAAATCTTCTTTTTCATTAACCAAATTGCTACTGTCTCTGCAAATATTCGATTTAATTAAAGCTTCTGTATAGTCTGGCATGGGTGACAAAGGTCGTGAGGTTCTAACGCAAGCCACTTCCTGAAAACCTTTTTCTAAAAGCCGGGGTATCAAAGATGAAATGCCCAATATCAAAGCACACATGGTGCGTACAGGAGAGCCAAAACAAATCACACGTTTTTGCAGTAAAAACAATTTGAACAATTGCAAAGTTTTGTGACGCCACTGTAAAACAATTTCACGTAAAGATAAGCCCACATAAAAATGACGTAGGGGCCTACGAAAATCGTCATTCACTAAGCAAGCGTTCAATTGTTGATAGGCCTTAACCAAGAGATCAGTAGATGAAAAATCACCCGTTTCAAAGAAAGCATCAGCAATGAGTGACAATTTAACCTCTATATAGCCGTATATGGGTATGCGGGCCAAACAACAAACCGACTTTTGTACCGTACTGCGCGTAACATCCGCTGTTCTTATTTTCAGTTTTTCTACCGGTATTTGACGATAGCAAGAAACACCGTACACACTCTCTGTGGGATCTGATAGACTGGGTAAATTAAAAAATACTGTATCTTCAGTAAAATTGTGTGAACCATCCGGCAAGGCCAGAGTCGATAAATATTTCCAACCGGAAGGACATTCATTCATGCCAGTTGTACCCTTCACCAATGGGGGGTGGGAAAACTCCACCTAATGGAAACCATTAATGAAACTATTAAATTACTAATTATTTTTCAAACCTACCTGACAACCCAACTTATGATGAAAACCCACTACCAATATATGCAGTATAGGTGGATTATTTTCTGCGGAATCCATATCAACACTTTTCCTGCTTTTTTCTATTCTAAACCTTTTGTTCTAACCAACGCAATTGTGCAAAGTAATAAAATCAATGATTTATTTTGTTGACAATTTTTACACTATTGTCTGTTTCGTGAGGTATTTAGGCATCCACTAAATTGCTTGCAGCTGAAGTTAAATTTTTTACAAGTTTTATTGTATTTAAATAAGTTTAATTTGTTTATTCCCTTCTTTTTTGTAAGAAATTTTTGCACGGCCGTTTTTGCGTTTACTGACGACAATTAATTAACACAGAGTTGTTAAAGTGTTTTGGTTTTTATCCAATAAGAAAATCGCTTAACTAGAAATCGCTACATATGGTGTTTTACATAGTAGTTTTTTAATACACTAAACAGGGTGGTCAGAATATATTGGTTTTACATTTATTTAAATATAATTTTATTGTTTATTATATAAAAAATTCGTTATGGAGCATAGCACAGTGGACCAGAATATTTTTGAAATAAATTTCTTAGTTTCTATTAACCCGAATAACATTTGACTTGGACACAGTAGAAAGTTTCATCAGTAAAAAGAAGTTTAGAAGAAGTACGTTTTTAATATATAGATATTATGCAATATAATTCATTTCTGAGTCGGTATCTTAGGAAACGTTATATCGGAGGATATATTGTAATTTGGTATGCATGAGTTTAAAAAAAACCCCATTACCAACTATTCAAAATTTGCAAATATATATTCTTTAAATACAAATAATTTAATAATAATAATTTAAAGTAGGCTTAAGGCCAGGGTTTACTATCCTATACAATAGTACGAGTTAATTACAAAAAAATCAGACAGAATTCTGTCCCATTTCAAAAAATTTTTTAAATGACATCTAACACTATTCAACAAATAATTTGATAAATTGTGAAAGAAAATGAGATAAAAAAGAATTTCAGACACTATCATATAGGGTTTTCTTAAGCGAAACGGAAAACTCTTCATATCTGTCTTCCAAAAATTAAATTAAAAACTCTTTCCAAATATTGATTTTTATAGCCTTCAACACAGGTAAAATATGTATGTATAATATATGTACATACATACATATGTATATAAATTAGTCATTATGTGTATAATTTCTACAATATTCATATCCAACCCCATAAAGTATATACATTCTGGATCCTTATACAATTTCACTAAGCGATGTCCGTCTGTCCGTGTTGATGTTGAAATGTCAATTGTCAAGGCGCCAGACGAGGCACAGAAGATTTAAGCCCACTAATCTGCCAGGCATAGTTTCGAAAATATGAGGAAATTTTTTAAATTATTTTTTGCTTTTCTCCGACCATTATAGCGCCATATGGATTGCTGGAAGGTCTTAATTTAAAAAAAAATCAATAATAATATTAAAATATGTATTAGAAAAAAAATTGAAAAAAAAAAATTTTTTTAAAAATTTTGGCACAAAAATTTTCAATAAAATTTTAATAAAAATTTTTGATAAAATTTTTTTAAAAAAATTTCGATAAAGTTTTACAAAAAAATTTCGATATAATTTTTAAAAAATAAATAAAATTTTAACAAAAAAATTTCTATAATATTTTTACGCAAAAGTTTCTAAAAAAATCTATGATAAATTTAAAAAAAATTTTACAAAAAATTTTTATGATAAATTATGATAAAAAATTTTTACAAACAAATTTGTCGAAATTTTTACAAAACTTTTCGATAAAATTTTCAATAAAATCAAAATAAAAATTCAATAAAATTAAAAAAAAAAGTTGTCGATAACATTTTTTGAAAAAATTATAATATAATTTTTATATTATATATATAATAATTTTTATAATATAATTTTTACAAAAACTTTTCGATAAAATTTTTACAAAAAAATTTCGATGAAATTTTTGATACAATTTTTACAAAAAATTTTCGACAATATTTTTACAAAAAAATGTAGATAAAATTTATACAAAAAATGTCGATAAAATTTTAACAAAAAAATTTTGATAAAATTTTTACAAAAAGATATCGGTAAAATTTTTAGAAAATATTTTCGTTAAAATTAAAAAGAAAAATTTTTAATAAATTTAAAAAAAAAAAAATTTAAAAAATTATCCATAAAATTTTTAACAAACCCTTTCGATTTAATTTTTATGAACAATTTTTGGTAATATTTTTATAAAAAATTTTTGGTAAAATTTTTATAAAAAATTTTCGATAAAATTTTTACAACAAATATTCGAAACAAAAAAAAATTTATATCTTAAATTATTTAAAAATAGTTCAAATAAAATTAAATTCATATAAATTATATTATATTTGTAAACATGAAGTTTAAAATCATAAAAGTAAAAACCGAATGTACATACATATATTATTGGGAAGTTGGGAAACATAACAAATTAATGGAATATTTAACATTACTATGGTGCCTTCACCATATATAAAATTGGACATGGCCGAATATGACACTCTTGTTTATTTTACATTAATCAATACCCTCTCCACCTTCTTCATTAACCATCAACATGTCTTAACAAAAGTCAAACTTCATATAAAAAGAAACAGTATTAAAAATAATTTTTTTTATATGAAGTTTGACGTCGAATGGAGACGAATGGAGGTTTTAAAAAAATTAGTAATTTTTTACATTTTTTAAATTTTATTATAGTATGCAAGACTTTGTCTGTAACTTCCAACCACTGAAAGAAATAAAACTCCAAAAATATAATTTTTTATAATTTTTTTTTTTTTATTATTTTTTTTTTGTGTTGTGATACTTTCGTTTATTAATATTTTTTATTTGTTTATATTAAATTATGTGATTTATTTTTGTTTATATTGAGCGAAGCAAAATTAAAATTTGGTTGATTGATCTTACGTAAAACGATGTTAACATGTGTATATCAAATACTAATTAAATATTTTTTGTTTTTATTACATTAAATAATTATGTAGATACCACAGTGTTCTGTACAGCTGTAATAGCACAATTAAATGTTAAAATTGTTGGCAAGATATTACTTTAATAATTTTTTAAATGCTATTAAAGAAATTATAACTTGGCTCAATATATTATTGTTGTGTAGCTTATGAGTGCTACAACAACATTCGTTTGAGTACGTACTTCAATCAAACTGCTGGTGGCGTTAGTTGTATAACAATCACAAAAACAACAGGCATTTTTATCACAATAATATATTTGCATGTTGTTTTTGCAAATATTGTAAAACCAGCCCCACTATACCACTTTGAATGAGGTTCTCAATTCTGCAGTACGTTTTTTTTATTTTTTAAATGATGAATAAATGAATTATATGTATTTTACAATTATTTGTTTGTTGTTGTTTTTAAGTACTTAACGATTTTGAAAACCAAATATTTATAGTAAAAATTTTATAGCAAAATTAAAAAAAGCCAAAGTTTTTTACTTTTTGTTTTAAGCATAAATAATTTAAAATATTAAGGTTTTTCTTTTCTAAAATATATATTGTTTATAAATAATTAATTACAAAAAGGTTTTTTTACTTATGGCCATTACCGAAACAAATTTTAATTTAAAACATATTATTTCTGTTTTAATTTCTATGAAAAAAAATAAACATTTTTAAACGAAATTGCATCATAACTTAAAAAAAGACTTTTGTTAGTACTTAATTAAAAGATTCGTTATTTTGTTGGTTTCTTTTATATTTTTTGTTTTGCTAATTATGTTTTTTTTTTTTTTATTTTATATAAATAAAAATGACGGTTTCTTTTAATAACAGCTTAAAATTTTCAGTTTGTATTTCAAAATTACAAAAAGCGCTAAAATTTAAATATATTTTCAACAAAATATTTATAAAAATGTTTCAGCTACAAAAATAAAAATAATTAATATTTTTTATATGTGTGTGTATCTATTATTAAACAAATTGTTATACAATTCTACATTTACTAAACGTAGACTTTAAAATTGTAAATAAAAAATTTTATTAAAAGAGAGTAATAAAGAGAGAGAGCAGTGCAGAGCATAAATACAAAAAAATGGATTGTTATTTTGGTTTAAACAATTGCACAGAGGTTTTAAAAGTTTTAAAAGAATATGGTGGTAATTTTTAATAAGGAAATTGTGTCAAGAAATCATAGACAAAACTAAAATTTCTTTGCGTTTAAGCCTTCTGATCAGATAACCACACACTAAGTGGCAATTAAATTATATACGATTATTTTTAAATGAACTGTATAAATTTTTTTTTTTTAGGTCTATAAAATCTTAAATCTAACCTGATTTTGAAATTTATGACTTTCGGTATTTTTCTTATATTTAAAATATAAGTTAAAAAATGTAATTGTGAAAAAAAAGTTTACTTATAAAAAATATTATTTAAACGGTTAGAAACAGTAGACGATAACCATTTAAAAATTTTAAAAAAGTTAAAATGTTAGAGCCCATTTCATTTTTGATTCATTTTATTTAAAAAAGTTTTGATTTTAAGTGACATTGAAACCTAACCTCAATTTTTTTTTCAAACTTAATTTTTTTACATAACCTCAAAAAAAATTTTTATAAAAATACTAAGATTTTTTAACTTTATAACTTAAAATATAATTTTCAAATTATTTTTAACTTTAAATAACTTGTTCCAATAACACAAATCTTTGGCATCGGTATAGTGATGCAATAAATAAAAGAACTGATTCTTTAAAATAATATTATAGTGATTAAAGTATCTTCTATAAAAGCTGGGAATTCTTTGTTCACTGGTGCTGGACTTATTCTTTGGATCTTAAAAATAAACAAACGGTTTAAAATAAATTTCTTATAAAATTTACCTCTTTTTAGGTCAAAATGGTAGAATTCGAATTTTATAAATTTATTGAGAAAACAGTGATGAATTAAAAAAAATAATATAACAATATTTGATTGAGGTAAGATAAAAATGTTTCAAATTGTGGACAGGGAAATAAACTTGAAAAACAATTTAAAGGCAATTAAAAGATGGGCATATTTTAGGATAGGAAATAAATGGTGAAATGTCAAAAACTGAACTGTCATCCTTCCACATAATCAGATTTCTTTCACAGACCGCTGGGTCTACTTCCATCGATAATTACGAGGCTCACGGTACTGTAAGTGAGGCTTCTTTATCGGGCCGTAATTAAAAAAAAATCCGTAACATGATAATCTATTATTCGTAGCCACAATTGGCTTATAGTGGCACCGCATCACTGATATTTAGTCAACCGAACAATACAGGAAGCATTAAATAAAATTAGTCTGGTGTTTGCTGTCAAGAAAATATATTTCCAGGATATTCCGCTTTTTGAATGCTTTTCGCTTCACCTAGGATCTGCAGCGCAATCTATACCTTCGTATGGGAAGTCAAAATACAAGTTTTGTTACTTAAATGGTTTTCCACCAATGAACATCTTTTGATTATTTAGAATATAAACGATTAAAAAACTTACGCATGCGGCTGATTTATGCAACCACCACTGTATCTCAGTACAGCTATTTGAGGCAGACCAATCAGTCTATGCTAAATGGAAAAGAAAATCACTCGAAGGCCGGTGTTATAATAAAGGAAGTTTTAAGAAATTTTCCGGGCGTGTTAATTCATATAGTCGTTCTTGTTGCTGGACTATTTTCTCTATATCCATTTCAAAGACTGGATTTATGTGACCAATCCATAATGGTCTGAAACATTAAATTCAGCGCTGGTTTGATGCTGCATTGATGCCAAACAACATTTGTCCGGCATTTCTACGTTACATTGGCATCAATAAAACTGAATTTTTTAAATACATGTGTTTTTAAGCCTATCTTAAGAAAATACCGAAACTGAAGCTTTGGATATTAAAAAACCACCGTATTCTTAAAATGCTTTTAGAAATCTCTGTTATGGTTGTATGTATATGCATGTTTCTATATAATGTTTTCTTTAATAAGGTAAATAAATGTATGTGTGTGTGTGTATTTGTTACTGTTTTTTTGTTCATTTCTAAATTATTAGTTGTATGTTGTAAAACTAAATGTAAGTGTAATGTTTTTGGAAGATGTTGGTTTTGACATATTTTTTTTACTGTTGTTGTTGTTGTTGCTGGTCGTAAAAGCTTTATAAATATTATGTGTTTCTATTATGGCAACATTTATAATGATTTTGCAAACACATTTCTATATGTTTCGTTTTTTTTTTCCTACTAATTTCAAACTTTAAACTTTTAAGTCTTTTTCTTGTTTGACTTGATACCCAATTAAATATTTGTTTCTCAATGCCCATTACTACTACTATTACTACTACTTGTATATTTTGTCATCGCTTTCTTTGTGGCGACGCAGGCCACATCATTAGCGCCGGCTGAGGCTTTAGTACTTGTCGTTTTATTATTGAAGTTATATGGCGTTTGTTGTTGCAGCTGTTCTTCTTGATTTTTCAAAAGTAGTGATGTATTATATTTTTTATTCGTTGCCATTGTATCCTCAATATCAGTTGTAGTGTGGTTTTGAGACATACGCTGCTGCTGCTGTTGTTGTTGCTGATATCCATATGATGGTCAGAGATCTTTTAGTAAAGCACTTTTGGCATTCTTTAATTTGTCCAAACGTTTCAGAAGATGATTATTTGATGTTTCTAACTCCTCAAGCTTTTCCATTGCTTCTCGGTTCTGTAATTTAAGAATCAATAAGTTAGTTTTTATGGAAAAATATTTTCTCCTTCTTTAAAGTATGTATATTCTAAAGTTGGATATTAATTTAAAAGGCTAAATCAAGATATATTTATATAAGGTAAACTCACTGGGTGGAGCTAAAATATTGATAGACAAATTTTTTTTTTAAATAATATAGTTTGACATGAAAAGGTACATATGTATTTTAAGAGGAAAGAAAAATTCATTTTAATGTCAAACTCCATTTAAAAAATTTTTAAATTTCCACTCCATATTTTAGCTGCAGCCAGTGAATATACCTTATATAAATATAACTTGGGATAGATTTTACAAAAACTTTTTTATACAAAACAATTTCTGGTTATGAGTTGTAACCCTTTTTATTATAATTGAATTTTGAAAACAATTTCGCAATAAGTTTTAATTATGGAAGAAAATATTTCCGAAAATATATATAGAAACAATTAAAAAAGGATCTACTAAAAATAATTTTATTCTTTATATTATTTTATAATATTATAATTGAATTTCGAAAACAATTTCGCAATAAGTTTTAATTATGGAAGAAAATATTTTCGAAAATATATTCAGAACCAATTAAAAAAAATCTAGTAAAATAATTTTATTCGTAGTGTATTCGAAGATTAGAAATTTTTTTAAAATTTCCCAATAAGTAGAATATTAATTTTTTTTAAGATTAAATTAAAAAAAAACTTTTATTATAAGTTCTAAGTATTTAAAAAAAAAATATGTTAAGAATCGAAAGTTTGTATATTGAAGAAAAATTTAAATCGATTTTCGAAAAAATAGTGCTAAAATAACAAAGCAAAAATAACAAAGAATCACAATGAACTCTCTGGGTCTCCGAGTAGAGTTGTCGTTTTCGGCATAAACCTACTAAACCTAACCTAACAAAGTTTAAGTTGTCTTGTAAAAGACAACACTATCTGCGAAGTTTTTTGGCTTCTGTGCAGAAAACACCTAAAGTCGTAAGCGGCAATCGAACCCGCAACCCCCAAACAGAAAGACTAGCGTACTAACAATAAATCTGTGAACAATAAATCTGTGAAGGCATTAAAATTTTCATGAAAAAATGCAAAAATCTAAATCTTTAAATATTTATTTCTTGTAATTTAAAATTTTCATAAATTTCCTAATTTTCCAATTTTAAGATAAATGTACTTTTAAGCGGGCAAATCATCTAAAAATTTGTGTAAAAATACTTGCAATACAGAAACAGAACATAAATTTTATAAAATTATATTTTAATAAAGGAAGGCAACTTTTCTACTTTGGTTTTTCAAAACAAATTGTTTCCAGACGAAAAACCATATAAAAAAAATAATTTTCAAAAAAGACGTAAATATTTTTCCAGTCACATTGATCAGGTAGTAGCTTCACTACTTCACTTTTTTATATGGACTTTGACAGTTAAACTTCAATTTTAGGGGAAAAATTGTAATTAAAATTTTCGCCAGGTAGCCTCCAAAGCACATTCATCAGGTAACCTCAATACGAAGGGGAAATATTAAGGCGAACATTTTTTAATTTTTTTATATGGAGTTTGATAGTTCAACTTCCATTTAAGGGGAAAATTGTAAGTTTAACTACCAAAATCCATATAAAAAATTGATCATTTTTGCCTTAATATTTCCCCTCCATAGTGAGGCTACCTGATTAAATTGCCTTGGTAGCCTCACTACAAAAGGGAAATCTTAAGGAGAAAAATTTATTTTTTATGGAGTTTATTTTTTAACTTCTATTTAAGGGAAAACATTTTAAGTTTTACTGTCAAAATCCATATAAAAAAAAATTTCGTCTTAATATTTCCCCTTTGTAGTGAGGCCACCTGATATTAATTCGCCTTGCTACCTGATTATTATTATTATTTTTTTTTTTTTTTTTTTTAATATCGATGCCAATTTATTTTTTCATAAAATTAGATTCGCCTTGGTTAATATTACTTTATGAAGAAAAAAAAAAAAAAAAAAACAATGACATTTAAATTAGAACATTTTCTAATTACCTCTCTTTGCAATTTCCTTCTTTCAATTTTCAGTTCGGCTTCAGCTTTTTCGGCAGCTTCCGCTGTACTTTTATAACGTATAACTTGTGTTTCGGAACGAGCTAAACTTGATTGAAGACTAGCGATTTCCTGTTCAGCTTTTTGTAATTTATATTTATAATCCGATATGATTTTATTAGCTTCTCCTGTAAGTATTATATAAGAGTTTTTATTAAATAAGAGAAAAAAGATAAAAGATAAAAACAGAAAAACACCTACTTTGAGCTTCATAATCATCATCGTCTGAAGCTAAGGGACCATTTGAAATATTGGCTTTACCTCGCCCTTTACCCTGACTTTTATAAGATTCTAATTGTTCCTGCAATTGTTGGACTTCAGACTGCAGTTGCTGTTTCTCTTCGCTGAATTTCTTAAGTCGAACATCTGTAAACGAAACGAAATATACATATACATATATTTTTAATATTAACGCTTTTTTCTTCCATATTTCTTATTTTAAATCTTACCTAATGATCCTTGCACCGAACCCAATAATTGTGCATTTTCAACACTGACTAGAGCACGTTTGGCATCAGTGCCATCCTCATTTTCAATTGCCACAATAACTAAACCTTGTTCTGCTATCAGAGTATCACGCTCATTTAGCTGACCCTGTATAAGTTTAAGCTCTTCGCTAAGTTTATCCAACGATCTTTTCAAGGCATTACAATCTCGTGTCTTTTCCTTACATTCACGCTGTAATTGTGAATATGATTCTTCCATATCTTCCAGTTTGTCTTTTAGCAACTGTATTTGATACGTTTGTGAGGCACGATCATTATCCAACTGAGCATTCGCTATCATAGCTTTGCGAAACCGTTCTTCGACATCCTGAAATTTTTTTTAAAATAGAATAGGTTTGTTAACACTGGTTAAATATAGAAATTTGAGTTAGATGTACTTTAAGTTCATGACGTATATCCCTTAAACTGCGGCCTTCCTCTTCTAGGGAATCTTCACTGCTGCGTCTCGAAGACATGGAATTCCCTCTTGTTGAGTTTAGTAAACCCGTAACAGGTGATGTTCCTAAGCCCAGACGCATGTGTGAGAGTGGTGTGATTCCAGTTACCGTTGAATGCATATCAAACACACGATCTGCATTGGATTCTTGTTCTTTTTGCTGGCGTTCCAATTCTCGCATACGTATTTCTCGAGCTTCCGCTCTAGCATGCCTTCTAGCGGCTAATCTAGCCTCAGCCTAGAAAAAACAAAAGGCAAATAATAACTCACTCAACTCAACATAACTCATCAATTTTTTTGTAATGGGACTGAGCACTGAGAGGATTCTTCAACTCATTATCAATTATTAAATTTATGTTGACAGCCCGATGGTTAACAAAGGCAGGGTAGCCTCTTGTATAAAAATACCAAATTTTTTGGAACATATCTTTGCCTTTTTAGGAATTTTTTTACTACCAGACTCCGTACAGAAGTTGTGTCAATTCATATTCTATACTTTATATCCAAAAAAATCACTATCGTTGTATATTTTTATAGGTAAATAATACTTGAAAAATGCAACGCAAAAAAAAAGTTTTTTAATAAACATTAATTCATATACTTTTCTCTGATATCAATTACTTGTAAAACAAGTAAGAGTGCTATATTCGGCCATGCCGAATCTTATATACCCTTCACCATAGTAATGCTAGATATTGTATTACCCTCTTATGTTTCTTTGAATATTTTTTTAAATATTTTTCTTTTATTTTGAAAGTTTTTTAAAAAAATTATTTGAAACATTTTGCAAACATTTTTTTCAAAATTTTTTAGAAATTTTTGTATAATTTTTTTAAAAAAAAAAATTTTGTAATTATTTCATTATGTATTTAAAATTAGTAACTTCCAGCAATCTATATTGCGTTAGAATGGTCAGACTAAAATAAAAAATTCTTAAAAAAATTTCCTCATATTGAGGCCGATAAACTACTCCTGGCTACCTGTATATGTATTGCTTTCTATAAAGGCCTTTACTACAAATCAAAGCAGAAAAACCTTAGCAACCTAAAAATAAACATAAAATTGGCCCTCGCTGTGGATTATTGATCCCCCGAGATATGTATTCATTCCTTGCGATCTACCTGTTTCGGTCTAATATTTATTTAAAAAAAATAAAGCAGAAGAGAATCATCAACACCGAAAAAATATAGGTGGGCGTCGTTTTTTGCCCGCAGCCTCCAAAAGAATGATCTGATGTTGCTGAATTACAATCCCAAAATTTTCGAAACTATGTCTGGCAGATTGGTGGGCTTAAATCTTCTGTATCTCATCTGGTGCCTTGGCAAACGACATTTCTACCCGAACACGGACAGACGCAGACGGGCAGACGGACATCGCTTAATCAACTTTTCTATATATCAGGATCCGGAATATAGACACTCTATGGGGTCGGATATGAATATTGTAGAAATTACACACGGATAGACAAACTTATATATGTGGGATGCTAGTAAACAGCTATATTAGCATCACCCGTAAATGGCGACTAAAGGAGAACAGACAAGAACAAACAGACAAACACACTAGACTAGCAAGGAAACACACTAGACTAGAAGACAGAAGTTATTAGAGTAGAGTTGAAGTTTAGAGTTTGTGTCGAACGGTGGAGAAGTGTTGTGTGCAAAGTCATTAAACTTATTATAAATATTTAAAATAGATGTATCGAAGTGAAAAGGCTATCTTAAAACTAAACTTAATATCTATAATTATTTTATTATTATAAACCTACATATAATTACCTCATTATTAAACCTAAAATCTAAACTTATACATATTATAATTTTATGAATTTTAACGAATAAATGAACTAAAAACTAAAACGTTTACTAAATTTATTCGAACAATCAGGTCACCAAACCACATATATACCATTTCCACCTGCGGTGAAGTGTATAAAAAGTATATACATATTTAAACTGTATGAGATCACAGACCTTGTCTATTATCGACTTTATTGCAAGGCGAATTCATACCAGGTGTAGGCAGTAGAGCAACAACTACAACAAAACAACAACTTTGACATTAGATTAGCAGATATGAAACAATGTATTTTTGACAAGACATTAGCAAAAAAACTAGAGCAAAAAACAATCAGCTGGGCTATCAACACCACCTGGTATGAATTCGCCTTGCTTTGTCATTTTCTATCTAAAAATGCGAAATGTGATTAAATACATTATGTGTTTATATACATTGTGTTTATATACATTATGTGTTTATATAGATTTATGTTTATACTCATTATCTGTTTATACACCCTATTGGGCAGGTTCACAGCTAATCTGAACACATGTGAAATTTTCATTAAATTATCTTTAGTGATTCATGAGCTAATGAATTTTTACCAAAATAAAAAGTTTTTTTTAAACACTGTGCATAGGTAGATACTTTTACAGAAGATGTATTACTAAGGACGCTAAACAACAAACTATAAAAATATGTCATTTCCACGAAAAAGTGCAAGTAGAGATAAAATAGTGAAATTACACAATTTTACCGATTTAATAATACTGAAAACTTGGGAGCACCTCTTTTTATTTTTTTAACGGAAAACTTTAGAAACTATTTATAAAATTGTTCAATAATAGAATTTTACATAAAACATAGATTGGTACATCCTGAGTAATTGCCCAGAGGTGGGTAATTCTATACAAACTAAATATGTAAACCAGATCTGCAGCATTGCCAAAGACTTATAAATATAACCAAGACAAGAGGTTAACATGTCTTAATAAAAGTCAAACTTCATATAAAAAAACATTATTTTTAATACTGTTTTTTTAATGACTAATGCCAATTTGAACGCTAACGACGTCGTAAAAATAGCTGACGTCAGTTCTAAAATCATTAAAAAATTATATAGAAAAAAATTTTGGGTTGGATATCAGGCTTTACACTTTAAATCTATTCTCTACTAATTCCAGACATCAATCTGCGTGGCGCAACCAAAAACATTTTTTTTTAGCTTGGCATTACTTCATTTTTTATTTTGGTTTATGTAACTTAAGCTCAGATATTCCTCTGCTATTACTAAGTCAAAATTTAAAACAATCAATCGGACTAGCCCTTTACAAACGTCTGAATTAATTCCAAAATATTTTAATTCTGTCCCACTGTGCGTTAATGAGTCTAGTTAAAGTTTTTTCAAAGTCATAGTAAGCTATTAACACCATTTGCCCATATGTCTATCTCCCTTTGTACAATTTTGAATGAGAGACATTATTAAACCCTAAAAAATGGGAATAGTCAGAAATATAGTTTTTCGAATAGCCTCTTTTCAATGTATTTTTTTAAAAAAACATTTGAAACAAAATTCCTAGTTAAGATATAACGTTCCTTTGTTTTCTAGCCACAGAATTTAAACATTAAAAAAATGAAATTGAGATTACAAAGACATTGAGATTACAAAGACATCTTTTGTAACATAAGATTTTTACTTGACGTGTGACAGTGTGATAAACGTTTTTTTTTTTTAATTAGCAGGTTTATAAAATATTTTCTCCGCAAGTACATGAAAAATAAAACTTAAAATTAATTTTTTTTTATTTTATTTATTTTCCTTTCGTAACACTTTCTTACTGCATCATGAAAACTTTATTTTACTGCCATAAATGGAAAATTTTTAAATAAAAAATTTTAATTTACTGACTTGTTATTATAGATACTTTGGTTAGATAACAAAAAAAAAAAAAAACACTTAAGGGCAGAATTACTCAATAAATATTGCATTATCTATCGTTACAATTTGCGAAAATTATCAAATTAATTTATTCGAATTAATTATAAATTCGTTTATTTAAAGTTTAAGTGTGTGAAGATAATAACGTTGAGTTAAATACGTTTAAAAAAATATAACATGTAATAAAAAAAGTTGTCTGCACGCACAGATTTTCGGAAATTTTGTTAAAGAAATATAGTTACTGTTGTAAAACCCTTCCATCTCAGGAAACCAAACCTGGTGGAATAGGAAGACAAAAGATCTTACTACCAAACTGTGCTCACATTTGTTTCGAAAAGTATTTGTAAACATTTTAATAACAGTTTGAAAATGTTCACAAATACAATTTGAAAAATGTGCGAACACAGTTTGTTAGTATGACATATTGTCTTCCTATTCCACCAGGTTTGATTTCCTGAGATGGAAGTGTTTGGAAACAATAACAATATTTCTTTCTTAAAAAAGTCAGAAAATCTGTGCAGAATACGGACTAAATGTATGGGAAGACTTTTTTATCGCATACTATATTTTTTTTAAACGTATTTAACTCGACGTATTGGCGCCTTCTATATCTGGAAATCTAAAAAATTGCACTCTTGAACTTTTCACAAAACTTTTATTACTATGGTCGCTACAACAACGAATACAACAATGTAAAGGGTGTTTCGATAGTGAGCTGATTTTCATGTATATGGCTTTATAACAACAGTTACTAAAATTTAATGAGTGTTTCGAAAGTGGTGATTTTGAATAGGAAAACACCTAAAAATTTTTGCAGAGTATTTGAAATTGTGCCCGCTATAAAAAATAAAGAGTGTTTCAATAAAGATGCGATTTTGTATATAGGCCCTTACTCTTGAACTGAATTTGGCACACACTTCATATAAAAAAGAGTGTGTTTTACAATGCTATTATTACAACAAGTTTCTATACATATAATAAAATAGCATCAGGGTTGGTGAGATCAAGTAACATAGATTCAACCCCTGGGCTAACGGACCTTATGGTCCTGAATTTGATTTCAGTAGAATACCATTAGTTGATATTCCCGAATAGGTAAGACTAGTTGGGGTCTGGTAAGCTGTACGACGGGACTGCGGTGTACACAGAGGGCACCGGTGCTAGGGTCCACATTCTAGGAACTAGAACTCGCATGTCGTACAGACTACTAGATGAATGCAGTGTGTTCCCGGCAAATGTGATGGCGGTTCTAAGCGCCACCGAACTGGTGTCTGGACAAGTTCGAACACGCAAGATTGGGCTCGGAGGATATTAACTTAGACAGAGAATCGGTGAAGCCACCGATTAGCGACTACTATAGGCTTCTATTCGTTTGGGTAGTGGAGAGAACTGACCGGTCTTGGGAAGCTAAACTATGCTATTTTTAGGTTTAGACGATAAAGTTCTCAGAGCTGCGATAGGTGTGATAAATAGCCATTGCGCCATTAGAGCAAGAATTAGTAGATGGGTTATCGGTACATCGAGTTGAAAACTGTAGACCTGTAGATCGTGCGTCACTGCCCGGTATTACCGCAGATTTAGATGGCTAGATGAAAGATTTCTCGATGGCTCTACGCCACCGCGTGGGGTAAACTCGAAGATGTCGTCGGCTTCATCAAGGAAATCGGGTGGCTGAGTGATAGCTAGCAGTTTAGCTGAAGGCAATCACTATGGACCCTCCGGGTCTCCGAGTAAATGTGCCATTACTGGCACAACCCTTCTTAACCTAGCCTAACCTTTGGAGTTCATTGACCATAAAAAGAAGAAATTATTTATGCCCCTATTGCGGTTCACAACTTTTTTAATAGTTTGGTCGTCTTTCATAATTCGGTATTGCCATTCACAACTTAAATGCGGTTGACTTTTTGGTTGTGTTTAATGGTATTGCGGTTCACCATTTTGTATGAGTTTGGTTGACAAAAACGATAAATATACACAACTGCTTATTAGCAGCAGGGTCAAACACAACTAAAAATCGTTGTGTTCCACAACACCAAAAAATAATTTGGTTGAGTCAAAGTCTGGTTGGCTGACTGACGACCAAACTTAGTTGAGTTGGAACGGCAATAGGGTCATTAATTTTTAAATAAAACTTACGAGTTTTTGTTTAAAATTTGGACGAGAAAATCATTACTAAAAAACTAGAAATTTAATCAGAAATTTAAGAAATCAAATCAAGTCAATTATTGAGCTCTGATTAAATGATCTCACACAGCATATCGTACAAAAAAGAACGAAACTTCGGAGCCTAAGCGAAAACTTCCAAAGTGGATACCTGTCTTATAGCAAGCCTTAGTAAAGGCCATCTCTTTGCGTCGTAGCTGGCGTTCGTAGGCGGTTGGTAGAGAGCAACTTATTTGACAAGAGTTCAAGAAAAGTCCAAAAGTGCAAGCAAATTGTCAAAGTAGTGATTGCGAAATAATGGAATTGATGGTACGTCGCGGCCTACTTAGTCCACTGATCTAAACCCCATCGAACAACTATGAGGAGACATTACGAAAACTGTTTCGGACAAGAGCATGCGAAACAATGCGAAATGCATGGCAACACATTGTTTTTGCTTTAATGTTAGGAATTCTAACTTTATTATAGCCGCTGCTATTTTTATGCACACAACTGTATGTACCTAAATAATTTAAAAAAAAGTAGGTAATAAGGCAACATATTTAAATTCTAGTTAAAATTATCATAGAATCATTTTAAAATAAAAACTGTAAAAATATTCAAACTTAACAAACAAAAAAGTAAACAATAAATAATGTAATGTAATGTTACAGAGAAAGCAATAAAAATGAATTTTTTCTTTTAAAGAAAACCATGAAAGCTGTACAGAAATTCCCACAAAAATACAATGTAATTTGTTATCATGACATGTCTGGCATTAATTAAGCTTACAATCTGATTGGCCTCATCAAGGAACTGCACTAAAAGTTCATCATCTGGTTCGGCATAATCATCATCATCATCCTCACCATCATTATTATCGTCGTTATTACTATGGTTGGGTTCATTGTTGTCAATTTTCTTGCAGTTACTATCTTCATTCAGTCCATTTACACACGACGACTCTGAAGGTTTAGTTGTTTTCATAGACTTTATGTCTGAAGATGTTGACTTTCTCATGTCATTGTTACTTGTCTCACAGCTCATTGAATTGTCGCCGACAACAATAGAACTATTGGAGATTTGTACGGGAATAGCAGTAGTTGTGGTTGTGTTGGACAACATGTCATCTTTTGTAGTTTCTTTTTCTTCGCATTTTTCTGATTTGCATGGCACTTGTTTTTGCTTATTATAGTCACATTCGATTGCAACTACTTTTTCTTCTTCATTAATTATATTTGTTGTTGTTGTTGTTGTCATTACTAATAATTCATTATTGTCATTTGATTTGTTATCATAGTTTTCTTTATCAATCTTATCAATGGGCGACGATAACAGCGTTCCCACATGTTGTTGTTCTTGTTGTTCTATAGATTCTACTTTATTATTATGATTATTGTTATTATCGCTAGTCATATTTCCAAATTTTACCTCTACATCTTTATCAACTTCCTTCTTTTCCTTTAAGTTACTGCTGACTTCGTTTGAAAGCTCAGCGCTAACAGTAGAGTTAATGTCGTTGCTAATTTCTTCTTGGTTTGTTTCGCCGAGTTCTTTTAAATCAGTATCGCTAAAATCAAACAACTCTTCGATGATTTCATCGTTTGCCGCTTCGACTTGGTTGTTGTTGTTATTTTTGTTGCTCTTGCTGCTGGTGCTGCTGCTAGAGTTGTTTTTGTTTTGCGTATTTTTATTGTTGACATTAGTAGGGTTCGTCGCATGCTTTTTATTTTTTGATGTTTTCAATGCTTTTTTATTTAATTTTTTATTACTGTTGTTGTTGTTGTTGCTTTGGTTCTTTTTATTATTATTACTTTTTGTTAAACTCGAACTCGTGGTTGCTGTTGTTGCTGTAGCCACAACATTTTTATCAGTTAGTTTTTGTTCCACTGACATTTTAAAGCTTAGATAACTTTTTACTTTTTTTTATACTTTTAATTCCTACAACTTTATTTGTTTCTTATTTTTTCTTTTTAATTTTCAATGTATTTTTTCCACTTTATTTTGTATTTTTTGTTGCGTTTGACTGCGTAATCACGGCTTTGAAATATGTATGACGTTGTCTTACATTGAAATAAAACAAATAATTTGTTATAAAAAATAATTAAGTAAATCAACAAAACTCGATTTTTTTCGAATTTCGTTTATTCTCTTTTATAATCCACGGACTATTCCGATTTAAACTTGTGTACGCTTACTCACTTTGTCGACAACTGACGATCTAACTCTCTTTATCATAAAAAGTAACTAATAAATTTAAGTAGACAGGGTTGACATGCCTGAGATATTATTTGTCGTTTTTTGTAATGTTAAAAGGGCCAAACAGTTAAAAATATTAAAATTTTGAAATAATTAAGTAAATTCAGAAAATTATTTAAAAAAAAGTTTTTTCATTTTTTCAATTTTTGTTTTGTTTTTTTTTTTCGATATTTTAATAATTATTGCGATATTTTAAAATATCAATTTTTATGAAATTAATTTTTAATTCTAAGGTTAAATAACGGTTTTTTTGGTTTTCTTTTGCATTTGTGATTAATTGAGCCGTCTATTTCAAAAGTGACGTAAGTTCATTTATGTTGAGATAAGTATTTTAATGTTTACGTTTTAACAAATTAAAAAATATATATATCCGATGCTGGGCATAATCTGGACGTAGTTGTTATGTTGCTGGAATTTACTAGTCTTAGGCTAATTCCGCTATGCCAGGATTCATGCCTTCTCTAAAAACCCATTGGATCCGCTCTAAAATTTCATATTTTTTCTATTTTTTTTTTTTTTGGAAAATCAAAATTTTAAAATAAATACCTATGTATCTCCGATACTGGACATTATATGGACGTATAAATTATGTTGCTGGAATCTATTCTTCTTTGTGTAATTCTACCGTGCCATGTCGGTGAACTAATTCATGTCTTCTCTAAATACATACCCATTGTATCCCCTTTAAAATCTAATCTCATCTAAAAAATATATCATTTTTTCGAAAATCAACATACATACATATATCTCCTATACTGGGCATAATCTGGATCATGTCTTCTATAAATACCTATTGCATCTACTTTAAAATTTCATATTTATTTTTGTTTTCGAAAAATAAAAATTTTAAAATAAACATATATATCTCCGATACTAAACAAAATCTGGACATAAAAATGATGTTGCTGAGTCTTATGATTTAATTTTTAAAAACCTAATTGTTACAGTTTGTGGAACGTAGTTAACAGAGATGTGAGTCGTATTTAACTGACGAATTTACCTTTACACCCTTAAATAAATGACGTACAACCCTTGAAAAACACCTCATTACGTTTGGACAAATAAATCCTACTTTGAAAGAGACTGCCCCAATGTTATCAGAGAATTTAAACGCCATATGGGTGGTGTTGATTTAACAGATAGTTGCCTAGGACGCTACCATATCAGAATGACAACGAAGTAATGCCCTTAATGTTTATTTTATTATATCATTGATATGTCATTGGTTAATTTATATCTGCTTTAGAAATGCATTATGGAATTGATTGCAACAATGCCTTTTATTTAAAACTAACAGACTTCCGTATTGAAGTGGCGGATGTACATTGCCATTGTAAAAACACTAACGCCAAAAATTCAGTTGAAAGACCTCACAGCCAAAGCCCGCAAATATGGAAATTAAAAAGACTTTATAAACAACAAAATGAAATATTTTGGACTGCTATGGTTATCTAATAATAAAAAAATGTTTCCAGATTTATCATACAAAATATTAATGATAACACAGGTCAAGAGCAAAAAAGACGTATTTAAATCACTATACAATTTTGATGTATTGTGGTTCCAGTAGTACAAAATTCCATGGAGAGGTTTTTTTTTCAAAATTTTTAAGTAAAATTTAAAATTTTACTTAACATTTCTCCACATAATTAATGATAACTCAAAAAGCGTTTGTCCGATATTATTAAATTGAAAGAAAGAAAAATTTAAATTTACATAACCTTTAATCCGTTAATATATTGCGTTTCAATCGGCCCAGTAGTTTCGGAGTTATACAAAAATTAAGCAAAAAATATATTTTTTCCTTGAAAATACCAATTTTTTTTTGTTTAAAAAAAATCATGAAAAATCGAAAACGGCAAAAATTGCCGTTTGCCGTTACTGCTTTATCGCAAAGCCACATGTAATAGGAACAAAATGAGGTATCGAACATAATCGATTGATTATTTTCGAATTTATTCACAAATAAGCGAATTCAAGTATTAAAAAATGAGCAAGAAAGCCAGAACATTTTTGTGTTTTACATGTTTTTAGGGTTCCGTACACAAAGTGTAAAAACGAAACCCTATTGTTTTCGCTACAATGTCTGTCCGTCTGTCCGTCTGTCCGTCTGTCAGCGCCTTTTATCTCTGGAACCGTAATAGGTAGACTCTTGAAATTTTCACAGATGATGTATAGTGGTTGCCGCTATAGCAACAAATACTAAAACTTATAGGGTGTTCCAATAGAGAGGTGTTATTTACGAAAATGTGTTTATTTCTTGAACTGTAGGAGGGATACACTTGAAATTTACAAACAGTTATTAAAACTTAGTTCACTATATAAACAAGTATAAAAAAATAAAACTAAAAATTAAAGGGTGTTCCGATAGTGGTGTGAAATGCATGTATAAGGCATAAGTTTTGAACCATAATAGGTAGACTCTTGAAATTTTCACAGAAGGTGTATATCGATGGTCTCTATAACAACAAAAATTAAAACTTATAGGGTGTTCCGATAGAGAGGTGTTATTCACGAATATGTGTTTATTTCTTGAACTGTAGGAGGCATACACTAAAAATTTACAAACTGTAATAAAAACGTAGTTCGCCGTATATACAAGACTAAAAAATAAACCTAAAAATTAAAGGGTGTTCCGATAGTTGTGTTATTTTGATTTATAAGGCCTAAGTTTTGAATCATAATAGGTAGAATCTTGAAATTTTTACAGAAGGTGTATAATTTTGGCCGCTATAGCAACAAATATTAAAATTTATAGGGTGTTCCGATAGAGAGGTGTTATTCGCAAATATGTGTTTATTTCTTGAGCTGTAGGAGGCATACACTAAAAATATGTAAGCAGTAATTAAAACTTAGTTCGCTATATAAACAACTATAAAAAACTAAACCTAAAAATTAAAGGGTGTTTCGATAGTAGTGTGATTTGCATGTATAAGTCCTAAGTTTTGAATCGTAATAGGTAGGCGCTTGAAATTTTCACCAAAAGTATATAACTGTGACCGCTATACTAGCAAATACTAAAACTTATAGGGTGTTCCGATAGAGAGGTGTTATTTACGAATATGTGTTTATTTCTTACAAACAGTATTTAAAACTTAGTTCGCTTTATAAACAAGTCTAAAAAAATAAACCTAAAAATTAAAGGGTGTTCCGATAGTGGTGTGCTTTGTATGTGTAAGGCCTAAGTTTTGAACCATAATAGGTAGACTCTTGAAAATTTTACCAAAAGTGTATAACTGCGGCCACAATAGCAAAAAATACTAAAACGTAGGGTGTTCCAAAAGTGACGTGTTATTTACGTTTATGTCTTTTTTTTGAGCTGTAAGAGTAAACCACTTAAAATTTGCAGACTGTAATTAAAACTATGTTTGTTTTATAAACAAGTATACAAAATAAAACTTAAATATTAAAGGGTGTTCCAATATTGACGTGATTTGCATGTATATATCCTAAGTTTTGAATGAATAGGTGGAATCTTGAAATTTTTACAGGAGGTGTATAACTATGTCCACTATAACAAATAATAAAAATTAAAGGGTTTTCCGCCAGTGACGTGATTTGCATGTATAAAGCCTTATTTCTTCAACCGTAACAGGTAGACTCTTGAAATTTTGTACAGAAGATGTGTTGCCACGGCCGATATGACAATTACTAAAAATTAAAGGGTGTTCCGACAGTGACATGTTTTTCACTTATAGTGACTTATTTTTTAATCGCAATAAGTATAGAAAGAAAGTTGCCATGGCCACTATAATGAATAATAAAATTAAAGGGTGTTCCGACAGTGACATGATTTTATAAACCGTAATAGATACCCTCTTGAAATGTTTACAGTAGTTAATTCGGCCGCTATAACAAATACTTAAAATTAGAGTGTGTCCATTAGTAACGTGTTTTTCACGAATACTACCTTATTTTTTTACCATGGCCGCTATTAAATGAATTACATATTAAAATTTAAAGGGTGTTATAATTATGAAGCAATTTTCGCGAATATTACTTTAATTTTAAAATTTAAGGTTGTCCCATAAGACATAAAGAAATAAACAACTGGAATTTTTAAATTATACTGAACATAGTACGGAACCCTACGTGTGTGAGTCTAACTCTAACACTTGACTAATTTATTTATATAAAAATGTTCTGGCTTTCTTGATCATTTTTTAATACTTGAATTCACTTAATTGTGAATAAATTCGAAAATAATCAATCGATTTTTATATTTGATACCTTATTTTGTTTGCGATAAAGCAATAAATTTGAACAATTTTTGCCGTTTTCGATTTTTCATGATTTTTTTTTTTTAACAAAAAAAAACTTGGTATTTCCAAGCAAAATATATATTTTTTGATTAAATTTTTTATTATAACTCCGAAACCACGATTGAAACGGATTAAAGGTTATGTAAATTTCTCTTTTTCTTTCCTTCACTTTAATAATATCGGACAAACGTTTTTTGAGTTATCATTAATTATGTGAAGAAATGCCTAAAAAAATTTTAAATTTTATTTAAAATTTTTAATTTTAAATAAATTTTATTTTAAATTTTATTTAAAATTTTTAAAAAAAAAAAAAACCTCTCCATAGAATTTCTCATTTGGACCATATTTGTACTACTGGAACCACAATACATCAAAATTGTATAGTGGTTTAAAGTCCACATAAAATTTTTTCGATTTTGTTGCCTTGTGTGATAATTCTTTATTCCTTTAACAGGCATTTCCGCCTTTTGGCGGGCAATTTATTTTTTCACATCGAAGGTAAGTTTTTTTTTTAAATTTTTCAACTTTAACGTTAATTTTGTTATCCAAACGCTAGCCTAGAATAATTATTTTAGCTTCAAATAAAATTGGCCGGTTAGATACCTAGTTAATGGTATTTTAAAACTACTTATTTATACGTTCTATATTGTTACACTATTTGATATTAATAAAAAAATAGATTTTCAGTGACGATATGAAGACACAAACGAAATAATATTTAAAGCTTATCTATCTGAACAAAATCTTGAATAGAATCTTAAGTCGATAATGAAATTGTATATGTATGTACACATGTAAATTTTTTAACATCGAAATTACATAGGTATACATATACATTTTTCATAAGGAGATTGTCTATAAAAAATTATTGTTCGTTATTTTAAAACAAAATAGAAAAGCTTTTTTATTTATTTATAAAATTTTAAACAAAAGTTTCTTAAAAGTTACCTCTTTTGCTATTTGATCCAAAGCTTGATCCTCAGCATTGATACGCGAATTTACTCGACGCCGACCTACGGCACTTGTAGTATCCATATTATCCAATACTATTGTCTATGTTGTCTAGTTGTTATTCTAGCTGCTATTTAGGTTTTTACGTAGAGCTATAAATGCGAAATTATTTGTATTTGTTTAAATTATATCAATCATCACAATTTATTTTTTGGTAAACATACATTACAAAAACACAAATGCACGCACGCACACACACTCTACAAAACAGATTAACAAATTTTCAAAGCTCTATTTTTGCTATTGTTTGTAAAAACTTTAAAAAAGGAATAAAACGATTGATTATTTTTTGTTACTTGTGTTTTTGGCTGCTGTTTAATATTACTATTTTTTAAGATTATGATAATGAAGATAATAATGATGAATGAACGAAAAGAACAAACAAACTAGGTGAAGCTTGCTTTCATTATTCTGCTCTTTTAAAGTAGGTAGGTAGACGTTGTTTTTGTTTTATAGCTTTTGCTACATAAACATTATACGGTAAGTAAAATCAATGTGATGATACACTTTAATATTGGAGACACTTTGCACACGATTTTTAGCTTTTATATATTGTATTACTGTGAAAAAAAACAACATTAAGGCCTTATTTGGACGTAATGTTTTTTAATACGACTTATATTCGATGCTACAACTCAAGAAATAAAATTAATAAAAAAAAGTATATTAACAAATATGGCCTTAAGGAATAAACTGCATATTAAATATTATTTGAAATATTTTTTATAAACTTTTATTTAAACCTTATGTGACTTTGTTATTGAAATATTTAATCAATTGTTAGTTTTTTTTTTTTTAACTTGTACATATGTGTTATTGAATATTTTTACTGCACTTTTGCAAGGGTGGGTTCAATTGATCGATTATTGCGGTCGCTGCTCTGTCAACTGCTCGGCGCTGACAAGCTAAAGCTGTGCTGAAATCAACACCTTCGCTTTTTTCTTTCTTTCTTTACTCCTTTTTAAAAATTTTCAGTATTTTTTTCTACAAGTTTTCTTTTTACTATACAATACTTAGCCAAAATTATTTATTTTTTCAGCTTTTATTAATTAATTTTTATTCTAATTTAGTTAAGTTAGCACCTTTTTAGCTTCGAATGTTAACAAAAAAAAAAAAAAATAGGAAGAAAAAAGTTCATGTCACAATTGAGATGGGTAGTATTTTTTTGCAGCACTCTTCTCTGCCATATTTTTCAATTGAAATAATTAAAATATTGTTACAAGTTACTTATATAAGACCTGGAAACTTGCTAATTATTTGCTTGTATTTATATTTAACTATTTGGGTTAATAAATTCGATATTTTTTATTATTATTGCATTTAATTATTTTATATGCTCTTTTTTCACAAATTCACTGCTCTGGCACACATACTAGCGAGGTACAAAAAAAATCTTACTACCAGGTGTTGCCACTTTCTCTGATTAGTGTGTATGGTTGGATAAAATTGCAGCAGATTATATTATTAGCTCTCAGAGTTGGTAACTTGATTTCAATGTAATATGTAAAAATCGGATAAAAATATTATAAATATGTATATTATTTAGTACAAAGCAACATCTTTTTATTACATGTTTGGAATTTTAAAGAACCTCCAAATATATTAAAATATCCCAAATAAGAAAATAAGAAATGGAATATGTTAATGCAAACGTTAGGTTGAATTAAAAGTATGAAGGAATTTAAAAACATGTCTTTTTTGTTTAAAATAGATGATAAAGTACGATTTACTTTTCAAAATTAACTAGCTAGGCTACTTTAGCAACTCTTCAACCCTCTACGTTCTTAACCACTCGTTTACATTAGCCATCAATTTGTTTCAAACTCGGTATAAAAAACCAGTATTAAAATGTGTTTTTATATGAAGTTTAACTTTTGTTAAGACAAATTGATGGCTAATGTAGATGGGGAGTTAAGAACGTATTTTAGGTTTGATTCCTGAAAATGTTCAAATCTGAAATTCAGTCGAGCTGCGTACCGGCCTTAAGACAAGTACTAATACTTTTGTATAAAATGCCACCTGAGCTGTTTAAAATTCTTCAAAAACAATAATAATGTCAGGGTTTCATTTTTCTCAAAAATATTAATACTTGTATTATTGTGTGAAATGGCCTTTATTAAGTTCAACTTAATATATGTAATATTTATTTTAAAATCTACATACCATGATAGGTTAACAAACAGGCATACGATGGAAATCGATAGATTTGAAAATTATTGTCATTAAATTGTATTATGAATTTCAATTTTATAGAAAAAATTTTATAAAAAAATAAACATTTTTTATAATAATGAAAATATATTAAACGAACTTTAATATCTATGCTATTAAATAAAACAAAACGCAAATATTAACCGTAATTTTCGATTTTAAGTCCATTCGTGTTTAAAATTAGTTTCCAGCGCATATTTATGCCTGTAAATAATTGAATTTGGAAATTGTGTAGATATGTCTTTACGATTTTTTCAGGAATTTTTGTAAAATAAAATGCAGCTGGCAACACTACAGTTTTCTTCTCATATTTTTTAATCAAAAGAAGAAGAGAAACCAAAGAAAAATACATATAGGATATTATAAAAAAATTACTGCAAGAAAAAAGCTTAAAAAATAAGTTTTTCAATTAATTAAAATAAAGAATTTAGTAATAAGATTGAATATTTAAAAACGTATTTTTTTAAACATAGAAAACGCTTAACTTTTTAAAACAGAATCATATTTCAACCGCAAAAACTAAAACAAATAAACTAGAGAAAAATTCCCATCTACTTGACGACAAACGAAAATGGCCAAGAAAACGTATGATCTTCTGTTTAAACTGTTGCTAATCGGTGATTCAGGTGTTGGAAAAACATGTATACTTTTCCGTTTCTCGGACGATGCTTTTACATCCACCTTTATATCTACCATTGGTAAGTGTTACTAACCTTAGCAATCAATCGTTTTTTTAATGTGAATAAAAGGTGGGGGTTTTAAAAATGTATCCATCCATTACCTTTATTTGTTGCAAGGGCGTGGTATACAATTTGTTTTAAGTGTAAATTGGAGTTTGGAATTAACTAAAAAGGTGCATTTTTCTAAAATGCTAAAACATCTAGTGTTAGGAGGCTAGTGGACTTTTGCAATCTACACGCTTTTCTGGATGCTCATCTGTCATGGTTATTTTGTGTTGCGAGAGTATCTCGTTCACATTACATTTCTTTCTATCTGTATCATTATTTTATTAATCGCTTTATTTTGTTCTATCATCTTCTATAATTGGCAAAGTTGGTTAAATAATATTTTATATTGAATATTTTTTAATGGAATGGAAGTAAATCGTAATTAAATAATTACATAAAATAAATTGTGACGCATTGTATTGACTTAAACATTATTATCGGAGAGGGTTGCCAAGTTGTTATTACTCTTGTTGTTATCATTTTGATTAATAAAATAGTGCAATTAAAATTAAACCATTTGTTGATTTAATTTTCGTTTTGAAATTAATTGCACAATTTTTAAATTAAAGTTATTGTAATTATTGCGTTCAAATATGTACATGCAAATAGCTGATATGCTAACCGTTAGTTAAATTTATTTGAAGTAATTAAAATCCATATAATTTTAATAATTTATAGCTTATTAAGTATTCAAAATTGTCGCAAACTGACCCTTCTACTCTCAGCATAACATGTATTTATAACATGATGAAAGCGCGTCTATTATTCCATAACACTCCATGTTACTTAAACTAGGTTTTGTTTGATATGCCGATAGCTGATTAGAAAACTCGCTGGCCCTTCAGGCTTCAATTTCTATTTAGCTAAACGCACCGAGAACCATTCAAAAACAACTGGTTTGCTTAATTTTTAATCTCGCCAATACTCTTCAAAATACTCCTGCTATCTAGATTTATGATCACTTAATAAAACCATACTTATATCTAGGCTCACAGTAAAATGACAGGCCAAGTTCCGGCCTATAAAAACAGTAGTAATTTACACGAACCCATTCGTCCTGATTTAAACCTCCTATAACTTTCCCTTTATCACAAAATGATGTAACTTATATGAAAAAGACACTACATACACCTCACCCTATTAGTATATATGGTGAGTTTCAAAACGTCTAAACACATTGCAGTGATTCGGTTTTACTACTGTTTCAATACAAAGCAAACAAGTGTATCGTTTCCAGTAGCATTGGAAATGACGTTTTGGAACTCGCCCATAATCACTGGCTCACTCATTAAGAGCTAGAGAGCTGAAATTTGGTATGCAACAAGTAGGTATCAGTGAGTTATTAACCAGAAATATGTGAAATCGATAGATTTATATCTAGGGTGGCGCACCTGGAAATAGTTATCGCGCAGGCACTTCCGGTCGCAAAGATGTGGACCAACTTCAATACCTATAACTTTAACTGTATTTTCTATTTGGTTTTCATTTATAATTTATTTGCATATTTAATAAAAAATAATAGGTATATATCTTATTTTCTTTCAGGTATCGATTTTAAAATCAAAACCGTTGAACTCAGGGGTAAAAAAATAAAATTACAAATATGGGATACTGCGGGCCAAGAACGTTTCCATACCATAACAACATCATACTATCGTGGGGCGATGGGGATAATGCTGGTGTACGATATAACAAATGAAAAAAGTTTTGAAAATATTGTGAAATGGTTAAGGAACATAGATGAGGTAACAGAGAATAAGCAAAAAGTAAATTTTAAAGACAATTTTTTATATTTCTTACATTAGCATGCTAATGAGGATGTGGAGAAAATGATATTGGGCAATAAGTGCGATATGTCAGACAAGCGCATTGTCAGTAAAGAACGTGGTGAAGCGGTAAGTTAATATTAATATTAACATTAAATTTATAGTTTATGTTTTTATTTATTTAAATAAGTTTAAATTTAATACTAAAATATTTAATTTGTTTGTAAGTCCAAAAATATGATATCATTAATATGGTTATTTTGTTGGAAGGATTTACCGTGGTAAATAGCAATCTGCTTTTAGATGTTTTCTATCATGTCGAATTTTTTTTCAAAGACGCGTTGTAAATTATAGCCACTTCATCAGCGAAAATTAAAAAAATAAATTTATATGGGTTTTGACAATTAATCTTACGATTAAAATACTATTAAGAGGAAATAGTATTTAAGAGGAAACTCTTAAATAGTATTTTCACTGTCAAACGTCAATAAAAATTTAAAATGTTCGCCTTAATATTTCCCCTTAGCAGTGAGGCCACCTTGCCTTGATAACGCCTTTTCAATTTTCCTCTACGTTTTTTGACATTTCGAACTACAAAGCAATAATAAAATGCCATGTTGTTCTTGTATTTGTTGAAGAGACGGTACTATCTAGTAAGCTAAATCTACCTTTGAACAACTTTTGCCTTAAAAGTCATTTAAAAGCCTTAAATATAAACAAAAAATAATTATGTATGTATGTATGTTTAACCGATTCACAAGAAAAATGTAAAGCTTCAAGTTATAAAATGTATTTTTTCTTTTCTAGATTGCCCGTGAGCACGGTATACGCTTTATGGAAACCTCAGCTAAATCCAACATTAATATCGAACGTGCTTTCTGCGAACTTGCCGAAGCTATTTTAGATAAGACATCTGGCAGAGAATCTGCCGAAAATCCTGAGCGTGTTGTTGTCGATCGTCGAAATAATGAAAAACCTCCTGCCTACAAGAATTGCTGTTCTTAAAACATAAAAATGACAAACTAACCAACAAAAAACCGAACAATTTTATACAACAAATAGTAAAAATAAAAAAGATTTCAACTATTTAAATTACAATTTTTTTGCTGCAATCCAAAAAAACATTCAATTCGAAAATTATAAAAAATCAACTAAATTCAACCTACCAACATCAACTTAAACAAAGGAAAACTTTTAAAGAAACAAACCCGGTTTAAAACTAATAATTTTAAAAATAATCACTGCTACAACAAACACATTAGCACATGAATAATACACATACATATGATATACATAAATACATATAAAAAATAAAATTTATACGTCATTTATATACTAAATCTGTGTGTATTACATACTTAACGTTAATCCCCCCTCAACGTACATAATTAATTAAATTAATTAATTAAATTAAGATACAGGCATAATTTATAAAAGAAGTTTTATTATTATTTTTTAGTTAAACACAAAAAAATGCTTTTTATATAAGACTATATATGAGAATGAATGGAAAAGAAAAAAATATACATATATAAAGTTTTTGTTAATTTAATATAAAAAAATAGAAAAACAAAAAAAAAATAAGAGACGTCAAATTGTGTGCGCAAATAAAAGTAATTGGGAAAAAATAAAAATCTATGTTTAATCTTTTTTATCATTTCCGTTTCAAACTATAATACAAGTATTAATACTTTTGAGGTGGTTTAAACTTACATGAAATATAAACCCACACACACATGCATTCATTCATACATACAAATGTATATATACATATGTCAAAATATAAGCATTTAAAAAATACCAAGAGATAAATATATTTTAGACAATATTTTGCTTTAAAAGTATTCTACACCAATTGCAAGATTCTTACTCTTATAGTGCTTCAGTTATGGTTTATATATTTACTTTATCCATCCCTGGATAAAATTCTAAAATTTATAAACATATTTTGATAACATTTTAATTCCACAAAGTAAAAATACAAATCAAATATAAACTTTATTAATTGGCGCCTAATGTTGCGCAATAGGTTTTAAAATATTCCACTTTTAAAAATAAAAAGGTGTGTTGAAAATATAACCATGTTGAAAATATCCCAATTTAAAAACAGAAAATTTCAGTACCTTTAAACCGGAAATTTCCTTCTTCTCTGCTTTTTTCCACTTTCTCTTCGAAATAAGATATTTTTGCGGAAAAAAATGTATCCTATATTGGGATCAGGATACTTAGGTAGCTCCTCACAAAATTATGTTAAAATCTATCCGGTAGTTTTTAAGTGATGCGAACGCAAAAGAAAAGCAGACAGACAGACGGAAATGAGTTACTAGATTATTATATGTATAGATAACAGCAATTTCTTCTTCGTCTCTAGATAACACACGAGTTCTTTTGATCAAATTATTACATTTACAAAAAAATTTTGTGTTTAGTATGGTAATACTACAATGTTTGAACTACCACTTAAAAACAAACTTCAATTAATCGGGTACGAAACCGAGTGAAATTGAAATGGAATAAATTTTTTAAGAAAAATATAACTTAGTTGCGCCTATTATTTTAAAACATTATCAATCAAGGAAGTTATGTGAATGGTCTTTAATCAAATGAATAAAAAATAATATCAAAATGTTGTAAGATTTAAAAGTTATGACAATTTAAAATTTCATTCGGATTCAATTTCACTACGATTCGGATTACAGAACATACCCAAATATTTTATTAAATTAAGTATAAGATTAACTAATTGAAAAAGAAACTTGAGTTTAAACTCGACCCTAAAAACCCGCTCTTAATGTTAAACAAAATTAAAACAGCGATTAGATCAGGGTGGCTTTTTATTCAAAAGTATTTATACTTGTATTATAGTTCTTGGTGAAACTTCATCACTTTGTGAAATATTTTGGAACCCATTGTTTTTACAATCCTCATAATTTTCTTTCCCTTTATCATGAAAGATTGAAACTTTTTAAAACATACACTATATACCGGCAACATAATAGGTAAAAATTTTAATGTTATATAGTGAAGGCTTCCGGAGAAGGTGTATAAATTGCATATTTCAGTTCATACACAACGACTGACTGGCAGAGCTACAAGATATTTTTGTCTACCATAGTGTTGGTAGACTATGTTGTCTACCATAGTCAATTCCGACCGTAAACTTAAACTTTAAAAGATGTGTCAAAAAAACTTAGAAAATAAGTGAGGTCACACAAAAAATAAAAGTACTGAAATCAAAATGAGAATCAAGTTCTTGGTTGGCCCAATACCTATCACTATACTTGCACTGTAGTTAACAGGAACATTGTTCTTATTTTGATCTTAGTACTTCTAACACCCGAAATTTATAGATAAGAACTTATTTTTACCAAATTAAAAGCATCATAAAACCGTAACAAAAATTATCCCTTTTAGACAATAGAAAGAATTGTTAAAATCCAAAGTTTAATGTGGAAACATTTATTTTGATATCAATAACACCAATCGGTTTCAATCTATCAAGTCTGAGACCATTTAATTCTCTCTGGGACCAAATTTTAAAAACAGACCTAGCATATTACACATCATGGACAAGGATTAAATATAGTTTCAGATTGCACTAAAATCGATACAGCAATATCAGTTACACGTTTTTTTAGACTTAGACTTCAGCTATCACCCTCAAAGTCTTCAGTGTCTCTTTTCACTTCCTGGACTAAAGAAGTAAGGATGGAATTAGATATCTCTGTCGAAGGCCGACGTATCCCTACAAAACCCAAAAATTTTAGGCGTGGTCTTCGACAGCCTCCTTCACTTCGCTTCACACGCCACTTACATCAACCAGAAAGTGAAATCTCGGAACAAAGTTCTAAAAGCTCTTTCAGGCACCTCTTGGGGAATGACTAAAGAGACCATAATAACAACTTTCAAGGCAATTGGTCGCTCTCTCTTTAGTTATGCTGCCCCTATTTGGACCTCGTTCCTCACTGATACTAAATGGCGAGTTTTACAAACTGCACAAAATAATGCACTTAGAATCGCTACCGGATGTGTCAGAATGACAAACATAGATCATCTTCATGAGGAGACCAGGATACTGCCGGTCAGGCAGCACAATGAGCTACTGACAAAGCAATACCTGGTGGCTTGTCACCTGCCCACCCACCCTAACCATGAAGTGATCATTCAAGATCCGTCTCCCCGTCACATCCGGCAGGACTTTCGTCTATATCGCAATGACATTCGAGATATTATTCCATCTCTTATAGATCGAGTGGCCATTGCAGACGCCCAAAAGCTATTACATCAACAGGCGGTTTTAGGAGCTATGAATGGCTATAGATGTAATAGGGTCCTTAATGAACACCCCCCAGCGATTGCAGAAAATGAAAGGCTTCTTCCCAGGCAAACTAGAACCACCTTAGCACAATTAAGGGCCGGATGGTGCAGTATTCTTAACTGCTAACGCGAGCGTATAGTTCCCGGAACTTTAAATCGTTGCCCAGCCTGTCTTCAAAGCCCCCATGACACGGTGCATCTATTTCAATGTCCCAATAGGCCTACGGATCTGCGCCCCATAGACCTATGGTTAAGACCGATTGAAGTTGCGAAATTTCTCCAGCTCCAAGTTCCACCCACGTGACACTTTTACAATAATTAATTTATACACCTTAAATCTTTTCAGGAAAGAACTTCCGACAACAGCAGAGCTGTTACAACAACACGTTTTTTTCCTTTCATGCCCTTTCCTTGCAAAGACTGGAAAACAGAGAATGTTTAAAATTTGATTAAATTCGGCTAATAAGTGTATCTGCCTCTGTTTAAAATTTTATTAAAAGCGGTTTCACAATAAAAGTTGCCCGTTTTTTGCCGTGTAGACGTGGCTTACAAAAATATACAGTGAGTGACGATTCAATTGAAACTATTTTTGAGACTCTATTCCGTTTTAGTTTGAACCAACTAAAATAAATTCAAATATTTCTAAGATAAAAATATAAAAAATAAGATGAACTATGTATGTGCATATATTCAGAACTGCCTTATCGTCTAAGTTTAATTTTCATTGCAAGACCGCTATTAGTTTAGAGGTTTTATTACAAAAATAATATAAAATGTGTACATATTTGCATTATATACATATTCAAATGTGAAGAAAAACAATTTCAAACGTCATATATTCAAAGACGTTGTTACCGACACTATATTCATATACTTAAATCGTTAGTAGGCGCCCTCTAGATGTCATATAATACCTGCATTTCCCTTTAATGAAGGGCGGCATAACGGGACTTTTATAACTGTCCAAGTTCGTATTTGTTGATAGTTAATAAAAAGGAAATATTAATATATAAAGAGAAATTTTAGTGTAAAGGTAATGAAATAAATTTGGCATTTAAAATGTTAATTAAACCCATTATTCACGGCAAAGAACACAAAACAATGTCCTTCACTCGCCACCCATCATCTAGTTTAGGCCCGAACTTTTTTTATTTAATAAAATTTGTATCTTTATTTGGCTTTAGTACAAAAAATTAAATATTCTTTCAATAATTTCAGTTTTTTTTTAAATACTTATTTCAACTGTTTTTCAAATTACTGAGTTTTCTTACTATCTCCTTTCCTTACAGAGCCAGTTCCTGGAGTCTCTTCTTTGAAGTGTAAAAATACAAAAGAGAAAATAAATACACCCGCCATCATAGAGAAGGCGCTGCTGTAATAGGGATATGCGCTTGGTATAAAGCGTTCATATTCAGTATGTTCCAGAGGTCTAACTGAAACCTGAGTAGTGTTGTACAGCTGGGTATAGCCTATGCGATCATAATTGACCTTAAACTGATAAACACCATATACATCTGGTATTTTAAATTTGGCTTCGTATCGGCCGCCCGAGACGTGCTTAAGTGTGGTGCGTACAAATGGATCGATACGGACAAATTCCAATTGTACATCGTTAGCGTTGAAGGGCTGCCATTTGTCTTGCACTAGTTCCTCAATGGTAATCGAGTAGACAGCGGGTTCAGTTATAGTGTAGGCTTGCTCTGGTGGTTGCGTTTCTCCCTCTTTGTGATGTTTAACTTCAGCAACACGTAAACGGCCAGTTTCACCAAATACCCACTTACTTATGGCGATGGCAGTATCAAGATTACCTGACTTATCAAAGTGCTCACCACTCTGGCCATATGTAATGGAATTGGTAAAAGCTTCATCAGAGAAGAAATGCAGAGAGCCAGAGAATACAACGCGGGCATTATTACGTGCCTGAAGAGCAGCAATTAGCAAGGTATTTTTGCCCACAGCATGGGGATAATCTTTAATAGCTTGATCAGGATTGTAACTATAGGCAGTACTTTCGGCTGCCAATAGCTGCAAAACCAAGGAATTTTCCTTGTCGGCCAACAAACCAGTGCCACGATACAACAAAGGCTTTCCGCCATTCTTACGGCTATCGCCGACAATAGTTGGGGCATTTATTAAATTACGTGCAGACGTTAAAATTGTGGTATGATCTCCCTTATCTGAAATATCATAGTGCAGATGATCCATAACGGAGGCACCCTCTTCATCGATTTCAAAGCCGCATTCTGAGGCAAATTCTCTTAAAGCATCGCCAGATTGTTCACTGCCAGCTACCAAAATATTACCACCATCATCAACAAATTGAGCCAGTTTTTCTACACTTAGTTCTCCACCAAATTCTTCCACACTTGGTGCAAAAATGATTAAATTTTTGTACAAATATTCACCATAACGGGACAACAGTAGACTGGCATCATCCGCTAACTTAAAAGTCAATTTAAAGCCACGTTCTAAATTAAGAAAGAAGTTATTAGTCAATTAGATATTCTATAAAGTAGAATTTTAAAATAAAATTTACTTTCGACTTTTGTTCATTTCATTTTTATAATACTTTTTTTAAGATATTGACCACGTCATAGCAGTATACTTACCTTGCAATGACTTAAAGAAGAGGGAATGTGTCTCTCGTATGGCCAAATTATCCAACAAAACTAAAGTCTCGGCATCTGATTGAAGCACAGCATTACTATAATTTGCAACAGCAAATATTAATAATAAATATTTCCACATTTTTCGTCAATTTGATTTGATCACAATTCAAAGAAAAAATGTACTCAAGAACTGCAAAGCCGGTTAGTGTTGATAAAGAGAAATCGACTACTATTGAGAGTCGGTTACTAATAAGATGCAGAGTTGTCAAAAGTAGTACGAAATTTCAGCCATGAACAAAATCCAGGAAGCGAGATTTCTTTTTTTTATATTTTACCGTTTCGAATTTTGTTACAAAAATCAGTTATAGCTAAATTACACGATTACGTTTTTTATGAAATCAGTCATAACTAAATTATACGATGACATTTTTCACGAAATCAGTTCCATGAAACCGGTTTTGTTTAGGCAAGAGGTGTAGAGTGGCAAGGAAAAACAAGAAATTTCATGAAACGATTCCATGGTTTAAGTTACATATTACACGTGTAATTTAGCTATAAGTTACATATTAATTATTTGTGTTTTATTATGTAGAAAGAAAACTGGTAAAAGGAGGCATAATCAGTTGGTGTTTATGTTTCTTTCTTACCCACAGGACATGACACCTGCACCATCGTAATCTTCATAGGGTCCCCTAATATATACATTCCATAAACTACAGTGAAAACACAAACTATTCGGACACCGGCACAAAAACCATATTACAAAATATAAACAGTCTGCAACCTAACATCTAGAAGGTAAAAAATATTTATAAAATGGAATAATATTATTTATATTTATTTATTCCATATACATATATTTCATAAAATTAATTTATGAAACATATTTAAAGCGCGCCGGGTGACTAGGGATTAAAAATATATTTTTTTATTGTAATTAAAAATTTATTTTTAATCAAAATAGCTACAATATTGAAAAATAAAAACTATAAAGTACAAAAATCGTCAGTTACCCATATTTTTTGAGCTCTGGGCCTCTAAACTTTTTTTTTACATTTCTTAACGCGTAAGATCAATCAATATTGGTATCATTTGAGAGCTCTTGAAAAAACTGTCTACTGCAAGCCATTACCCATTAGATAAAAAGCACTAAAGATGTTGAGCAAGGAGGCAAGAGGATACCCAATGACTGCTGTCTTATACTCAGCTTATGATCGCGGACGTTAGCCAAGATTTATTTTATCAATATTAGCATCTTTGCTCCTTGATCTCACCCGATAAAAAACAATTTTTAATTATAATTCAAATTGAATTTTGCATTTTAGGCAATTGTTAACAACACATCAAGCAAATCAGTTGAATTTGTTTCATTAAATATTTTTTGATTTTGGCAATTCAAGTGGATTCTTTTGCTGTTTTAAAGGATGTAAATTAACAGATTATATTTTTAAGATATCATCTTAAAATACGAGTATAATATAATTAAGACATATTCATCCACTTACTCTTTTATTGAATTAAGATATCATGAAATTTTTTTTATTGTTTTCGCAGATCTATTTGTTCTCGTCGTTTTCTCTTTAACATTTGAATTTTGAAGTCCTTACGGGATGTATATATTGGTAGAAATATATTGAAAAAATAAAAACTACAAGACTCCTTCATTCTAGTCTTTAAAATTTATTTCAGAAATTGTACTTATTTAACTTATCGTCGGGAAAGGATAAACATTACTGTCCAACATTGCTAATTAACATTCTATTTAATATATTTCTCCATAAATTTCTTATGAAATTCACTTCGCAAGGAGTCATTAATAAAATGCGATTTCTTTTCTGGCTCCGTACGAGCACAATTCTTAAACACAACATCATCGTCCCAACGACGCTTGACCTTCAAATCAGCAGGTTTTGTGTTGGCGGCTGTGGCAGCAGAACCAGCAGCATAGTTTATCAATGGATTTCCCGACAAAATATTTTCCATACGTATGCGTTCTTCTTCTTGTTTCTTTTCTTGCTCTTTACGAGACGTTTCTTGTAAGCGTTCTTGTTTGATTTTATTTAGTTCTGCTAATAATGCAGCAGTATCGTCTTCATCATCTGATTCCGAGTCACTTTCAGAACTCTCGTTATCGATAGGATCATCGGCATCTAAATTTACAGCTGCGGCTGGTTGATCTAATTTTGCCTTTTTACTGCTTGAGCCAGTCGTGCTACTGGTTGAGTTGTTTGCTTCTATGGCTTTGCGTACAATAGAGGGTAGATTTTTGTTTGGTCTGGCTTCACGTTCACGATCATCCAACTCCTTACGAAAATCACGGGCACGCAATTCATCGGAGGTGCCTTGGCCAGTTTCTCTGTAAAATATTTTTAAATTAATTATTGCATTCGCGTTTTTTTGGTAAAAGCTTGCCTGTATTTTAATCTTGTGTGGCCTGGCAAATCTCTGCTAGAATATTGTTTACTCAGAGCACTTAAATCTTTTTCTCCTTTGCCACTTCCTCCTCTGGCTGGATCAAATGTAGGCCTAGCTGCTGTTGTCATTTCTATTAAATTTATTAATGTGCCTTTTTTCTTTTAGTAAAAAATTTTTTATTTAGTAAATCAAAACGTTTTTATTGTTCCTTTATCTTCTTCTTTAGCAGCAGGGATGGAAAAGTTGGTATATTGTTGCTTTTTTAGGAAAATTTAATTTGAAATGTACAGTGGAACATCAAAATTTAATTTTTAACATCGATATTTAATTTGAAACTGTTCAAGGCGAATCTATTTTACTAGGCGGCAGCACGGCGAAGTTAATTATTTTCGCTATACTTTTTTTGTGCATGGCAGCTGTCAAAAATTCGTTATATTTTTTTAAATCTGAAAAATTTGAGAAATAAAATCGTAATTATTTAAAAAAAATGTTTCAGTATTAAAAAAAAAAATACAAAATACTACCAGAAAAGGTAAGGAAGAAGTGATTTTAGTTATTGGATGTGATATTTTAATTCGTGCTTTGGCGCCTGTCGTACATGTAACCAACAACAAAATGCATGTGGAGGTTTTTTTGGTGTTGTATTTGTTGTCGCGGCGATGCCACCTTATATAAATTCGCCTTGAAACTGTTGTAATTCTAATTTGTCTATCGTTTATTGGCTTTATTTTTTACCCTTCTCGTTTTGCATTACACACTTATCGAAAAGTTCCAAAACGTAATAAGAGTTAGGTCGCAGAAATGTTTACAGCAATATATTCTCCCAAGGTGATTGCGGGACAACAACAAGTATCATTTGTAGAAATAAAAATAATAATAATTTTTCGGACTGCAATAAAAAATATTAAAAGGCAGATAATTAACACATACCAAAGAAGTTATTTTAAATCTTAAATTGCATCCCACGTGTCTCTACTTGTACCATTATTTGGGAAAAAGCAAATGCGTTATATCGTAGCTTTTTGTCATATTCAACAAAAAATTTTGGAACTAGGTTGTTAGTTATTGGATTTAGCAAACAAACTATGATTTTTTACACTTGTAGTTTTGCAATATGTACATATATTTTTGTTGCACTTCCTTAACTTTTTTCAATTCGTTTCTATTTTTATTTAAACACAATAAACAATCCAAAAAAATTTTAAATTTAAATCCAAATTATATTTAATTGATTTATTGACGTTTATAAATTATTATTAAATGTTGGCATATTAATTTTTTATAATAATTTGTGTATTATTATAAAAACAATTTTAATTGTGGTAAAAAAAACTTAAAAAATAACCTCAACTGAAACAAAAATTTATGTTCATATAATTGTGCACATTGTATTGAGATGTTTCATTTTGAATCTACTTGCGAAGCATGAATAATTTCTCCCCTCTCTAATTTATATCGCAAGTTTATCTGAACTAGCTCTTTTTGTTTACATAAAAATGTAAATAAAGAACAAAATGATTTAAAAGAGTTGTTTAAATATAATTAAGCAAATAATTAAAATACGACTTAAAATATATAAATAAAACAAAAATATATCAAGTGGTAAAAAAGGAAATCGTGCAATAAATATTAAATTCCAAACAAAATGAAGCTTGTTGTGTAAACGGTATAATTTGCAATCATAATTCAGAGCGAAGCAAGTGCTTTGCTTTGTTGTGAAAACATGGTATAGTATTTGATGTTATTTGGCTTGATCAAGTTGCTCTTCTTCTTCTTCTTCAAAATTGACGCTCATAAAAAGCGACAATGGTGGTGCCAATTGGTAAAAGGCTGCCGTAAATGCTAGGTTCTTGATTACAGCCTTTGGTCCAGTCCATAAACGATGGTTTAAATAATGGTATTGTTAGTATGACAAGAGAGTAAATATTATTTTACAACGAATATACTTCCTAGTACGTACAATATTTATAAAGTAATTACAATAATAGTTTTCAAATTAATAACAGAAATTATTTTTTAGTATTTATTTTTTTTTTCGAATGACGACATTGCTAATGATTTGCATGTGCATTTCAGTAGAAAGCTTATGTATATAAAGTACTTGATCAAGTTTGTTAAATTTAAAAATTCCATTTGCCATCCCTGATTGACAGCTGTTTCCGTTTAGTGCCATTCGGAGTTGTATTTAAACGACAGGGTATGTCATGTAAAGAAATTTTACGCTTCATTGTCAACAAAATGTGTCTGCTTATTAAGATTAAGAAATACCGTTGGCTTTTCTATTTTTGTACATAAGTTTGCTGCTTTTATTAAGGTAATTTTTATTGAAAGCTCGGTGAAATATACATAGTTTGGCGTCATAAGATAAATTGCTTTATAATTACAAAATTAATTACATATTTATATATAATTTTATAATTTGTTGTAATGGTTGATAAACAATTAAAGAGACAGACGTGGAACAAGATTAATGTGGCACCTGCCGGTTAGGTCTAATCCCACGGTGGTCTTTCCACCGAGTGAAATTTGAGCGTATACTAGCGCCCCCATTGCTCTGTATATTAACACTCCACGATATGACGTTGCCGCCAGTATCGCAATTTATGTGTGATACAGCCACAATGAGTAGCAATTTATATAATATGGCAAGCCTAGATTCCATATTATAGCCTCTTGCTCTAGGGACTTAGAGACTATCCAAACTCCGTCTGTTGAGAGTGCAACAGCACACTTGTACGACCTTGCATCATACCTACATTAATCGATCTTGAACCACAACCACCACGTGTACCCCCGAAGGGAACCTCACAAAAAACCGGTCACAGAGAGGATAGGCTCTATGTGGGGCTACCGATTCCCGTGGTACCAGTCCTTTGAGCACTGGTCGGGCCTCGAAGAGGACCCGTGCTTTAAAACAACAGACCTTTTCTTCCAGATTTAGGTTCTAGGAACCCTAGCGTCTGGTGCCGCTATTTTCCCCGAGTTAACTGCGTCAAGGCATTTGAGAATGCACTGCAATGACAATTGGTACCCCCGGGGAGACAACTAAAGAGACATACAAATTTGAGTGATATCGATTGTTCCCAAAAAATTTTTAAACTTACTTTTTAAACAAAAATATCCTGATATTTAAGGCACACGCCTTACAATGTCAAAATTATTTCCATGCGTATTAACAAAAAACGAAATTAACATATTTGCAATTAAAACAGGTTGCTTAGCAGACTGCTAAAATACATAAAAATAAAATGTATATATTAACAGATACTATACAAAATAATTTAAATTAGTAATTCTAACTTATTTTCAATTTACTCACAATTTGTATTTTATTTTATACAATTAACTTCCGAAAGAAAAAAAACAAAGTACTTATATCCATCATTTGCTTAATGCTGGAGAGCTCACGACAGAACAAATGCTAATTGATCAGGCCACAGTGGCAACAATATAATCCGCTAACACACATTTATTTTTGTACACAGTTAAATGTACAGGAGTGATTTCAATGAACGCTCACGTACAAAAATACAATCCGAGCACGCAATGCGATCAACTAAGCCAAAACCAAAAAAAAAAAATTTAATCAACTTTATGTAATGAGCACAAGAGGAGAAAAAATGATGCCAGATTTTCGCCACTTTCTCGAATTGATAAATTTTTAATTTATAGTAATTCTTGTAAACTTTGAGGTACATTATTTTTCGGATATCCTATTACAGATTCATAAGTCGACAACTTGTATTAGATGCTTCAGGATTTAAAGTGAATATTTGTATATTTAATCTGTAATGTAATGCGGTAATTCGTAAATTCACAAAAAAATGACAAGAAAAAAATTCAAAAATCCTTAAAAGAGTTCCATAAACAAATTGGAAAATTCGCCGAAATATCGAAATTTCAAAATAAAATAAAAAAATAATTGTTTATAAAGCAAAGTTTTCATGAAAAGTCAAAAGCACAATTATATAAAAAATTAAAAAATAATAAATTAATTATTTAGGCTTAAGTTCTTAATTATAAAGAGATAAAGAATAATTAGATACCAGCAAAGCAGAATGCATTTTCTAGACAGCTACGTCCGTCATCAGTACTCTTTGTATCAATCTACCCGGTAGTTTCAATTGTTATTAATTTTCTATTTAAACAAACTTATCAAAGAAATAGAATCTGAGAAA